>OX122897.1:11166754-11209690 GCA_944738965.1 Nebria brevicollis | reverse complement strand
CCGAAAACTATCCGCTGACTCAGAAATTCAACGTGGGTCAATTACATGCAGATGACCGGCATTTGTTATCATGGTTTTTAGATAAAAATGCAGTTTTATTGAAACCAAAATATCAGACAAGCGGAGGAGACGCAGCACCACGGAAGACTCAGCTACGTTGGAGAGGAAACTAGAACCCTCTGGGGCACTTCCAGGGGTGAAAGGGAACAAGTACGTGTCAACAACAATCCGGCGGGCTATGCAGTTTCAGTTATGGGTGATTCAGAGACGTCGCTGGATTTTTCTATCAGCAACTGAAAAATCCAGCAGAACTCCGATTTAATGGCGCAGGTACTCACTAAGCTGCTATTTCTAGAAATAACAGTCAAGAAGCAAGTGAGCGACCTGGTTTGCGATGCCATTCCAAAACGATGCTACCCATGAGAGACGAACATGAAAATCAGATTGGTTCTTACCCGCGACACCCCTGAAGACCTTAGCGACCTGGTCAGGCAGCCGAACACCTAAGTGGGAAGATCATGGATTGCCTCGTGGGAGTTCTATTACCAGGAACCGCCCGCGAAAGAAGATGGCCAGAGCTTAACCCCCGTCCTTCAATTGGGACCCTCTCTTCTTACCACCCCTATCTCCAACTCGGTGCTAGTGGTACAATAGTCATGTGAGAGTGTGAGTGACAGACAATCGTATCTTTTAGGATAAATTATTGTTTAGAGCGATCGACCTAAATTCAATAGAGGACTGAATTCATCTTCAATGGAATTCAGTCTTAAGGGGACGGTAATGTAACAAATCAAGTTGCGTACCGACCTAGTTCAGTTTTGCTGAGCTAGGTAATTCGCGATTAGCAAATGCAACTAGCTACGTCATATCTAGCAACAGTTGCATACAAATTGTGCCTTCTGCATTTAACGAAATGTTGCTAGGTCTGGATTTGTTTACAATATCGGCCATTTGAATTTAGGTCAAAATTGAGTATAAAACCGCGATGTCGCTTGACATCGAGGTCTCAGTTCAGATTGCGATTAGCGAGTAGTATTTTGTCAGTAAGTAACTTAAGCTTTAAACCAGTATTTTGTAAAGTCATTGATTATTTTTGTATTGTTAGATCTTTATAGTTTTGAATTAAATTCTTATTTATTATTTGTACCTATTTAATTCTTTCACGATCTAATCCTAGTCTGGACATATCTAAGTGTATTAAAAGATTCCACCTAAAACCAACCACCAGGTGAGTATAGAAGAAACATCGCTACACGCGTATAGTTAAGAGGGAGCCAAACGCGAGCACGTTCTCTTAAGACACGCATTTGTTACAATATATATATATACAATATATATATATATATATATATATATATATATATATATATATATATATATATATATATATATATATATATATATATATCAGTCAGCCACAAATAGCAATGCGCGCGCAGAAGACGTGATTTGTAAAAGAATAGCAACGAAATACCCCACACTATTCACTGTATTCAGGCTCCAATGGTTCGTTATATGGAGTTCAGTACTAGTTCAATGTATTTATTTTTGTGTTCATTGTAGTGGACAGTTCACTAGTTAGCGTGATCACTATATCGCGACTCTACTGTATATATATATATATATATATATATATATATATATATATATATATATATATATATATATATATATATATATATATATATATATATGTATATATATATATATATATATATATATATATATATATATATATATATATATATATATATATATATATATATATATATACATATATATATATATATATATATATATATATATATATATATATATATATACATATATATATATTATATATATATATATATATATATATATATATATATATATATATATATATATATATATATATATATATATATATATATATATATATCCGAAAGAAATAACGGTTAAAAGTAAACCGGTTAATAGAATCTTATCTTCCAAAAGGTTTTTTTACAAACCGGTTTTTTTTAAAATGTTTACCGGTTCAAAACCGGTTTAAAACCAATTGAATACCAGTTTATTTCGGCTTTTAGTTTTATATATGATATGGACAATGATATAAGGATGGATTATATTATTTATTGAAAGAAAATGTTACTAATCAATTGGGCTTCAATATTTGTTCGGATATTATTTATTGTTAACATATTACAAATAGATATAAACACTTAAATTACAATCTTCGTAAGATGCTTACTGAATTCTAAAAACTATTGCTTGCTACCCCTTATAGTTAATATATCATCTAATACGTCTTCTTTTATTGCTGCTCTAAGATCGGACAAATTAAACCTCAAACCTGAAAACCTTCTCTCTATGTTCACTTGAGTACATGGGACGGATTAAACTGTTTGTGCTAATTTAAATCTGATCAATAAATGATATCTTGGATCTAAATAGAGAGCACTTATAAATGCATTATTTTCAAATAATTTTTTCTCTCGTTTTGTCATGTTTTCACATAAAGACTTTGCAAGAATTGTGTCGCATTGTCCTGTTGATTTAAAACATTGCCACCAAATTCCATAAAAATCCCTCATAACTAACTGTTCTTTTTGCAGTGAATTTGTAGCATATTTTGCTGGCTTCAAAGAATTTACCGTTGATTGTATAGAACCCCATTCTCTTTCAGAGGGATGTTGTTCTTTATTTGAAGGTGCTAAATCAATACAAAATGTTTTGAGTTCTAACAGTCGCTGTAACATGTCGAATGTTGAATTCCACCGAGTATCACAATCCACAATTGGTTTTGGACAATTTAATTTCTTTATAAGAGCCATAAAAGTAGAAGTACGCAACCTGACATTTTATAGAATCATTCACAGTTAACTGTAACGTGTGAGCTGCACATTGAATCAATGTTAAAATAGGCGAAACAGGTGCAGTGCTATTAATTTCTATAAATAATTGGTCCATTTGTGGATTTATTCTATTACTACCATCTTCGTTTTCTTCTGCATTTTCATTTTCTTCTGAAATTTCTTTTTCTTGTTCTGGTTCGTTCTCTAGTTCATTTGTTGTTTGACTATCTTTCAATAATTCCACCATCTTTATCATATTAGTCCCATTGTCCGCCGTTATGGAATATATTTTCCTAGGCTCAATATTGTATCGACCAAATGACTCTAAAACTACCGTTTTTAAATATTTCGAAGAATGCTTAGAATAGAGTTCAGCCATGGCTAATGTTCGAAGCATAAGGTCACCATCATAAATATACTGTACGTTTATACCTCGTATTGAACGGTCTAATCGAGTGGCAGCATCAATTTTAAGGCATAATAATCTATCTTTAGTTTGAGCTTTAATTAATTCTCAAACTTCCACTGCTTTGTCGGCTACGTTTTTTACTTTCTTATACGCAGTATAAGTGAGTATTGTAATAATGAAAAATTTCGATCTCGAGATTTCAATGGAAATATACGTTTCGACTTTCCCTGAATCGATTCCAACTATTTTTGGAATGACGTCTATCTGTGTGTGTGTAGGTATGTTCTCTACAGCCTAAACGGTTGAAGATAAAATTATGAAACTTTAAACTTAAGATTTGCATATGCCTGGGGTGTGCACCTTTTATTTTTGAAAAAAGTATTCAAACCGGAAGTGCCATTTTACTCCAGTCATTTTTGGCAGTTTCTGCAATTACTCAAAAATGGTTACAGTTACAGAAAAATGTTTTGAACAAAAATTAAAGGTATTCATATTTAGCACAACTTTTGTTTGAATTTTTTATCCAAAAAGTGTACTGGTTTCAAAATAAATTTCTGAATTTTATATATATTTTTACATAAATCGTATCATCTGCGCCTGTCAAATGTGTAACAAAGTAGACGCAAACAATTTGAAGTTTGACATTAAATATATATTCTAAGATATATATTTAGTGTAAAAGCGATCTAAAGGTTAGAACAAATATTATAAATTAGAAAAATAATGAAACTACGAAAAGGTTTAACCCATATGCATACAAGAAAGTTCGGTGCATGACACTGCAGATGTTTTTTTATATTATTAGCATTGATCGAAAATTGTCCACCCTATCCTTCAATAATTGGATCCAACATTTTTCGAAAGCCGGTATTATTTAAAATAGGAAAGGGTCTACCGTTTACCGTTACTAATTCAACACATGCGTTGATTAAATCGTATTTTGTCATGTTTATTTTAATTTTTTGTGGCAATAACATATTATCAAGTGTTACTTGTTTTTTACGTGAATTTTCTTTGGTATCTGCAGTACACACTTCCATGAAAACTCTCTTTGATTTCGACTTTTGTAAATCATTATATACTTCTAGGTGTTTGCTTTTAAGATGCCTTTCTAAATTTGCTGCATGTTTTCCCTTTAGTTTTATTTTACGTAAAGTGCAAACCAATTCGTCCTTGTCTTGAAAATATTGGAATAATTTTGATGCCGTATTTGTTTTATTGCGGCCCATCTACAGCAAAAATTTTAACAAATTTATACATTTTTATAATATACATATATTAATTAACTTACCGTTCTATCGATTCAAATATAATCGCTGAATATAATTTAAAAAAATTGTAACCTTAAACCGGCTGCAAGCCAAGACTTCTAGCACAGTTGCACAAATTGTATCACAATTTTACGCGGGAAATATGAATTATTGCAACAGTTCTTTATAACTATATAACTATCAGTTATCTCAATTTTAATCATTAAGAAGCAATAAACCGGTTAAATACCGGTTATTTCAATTTTTGGTTTTTGGTTACCGGTTTATTTACTGATAAATATAACGGATAAGGTTTGGGTTAATAAATAAAAAATATACCAAACTTGGAAATGTCCGCAATTTTATACAATCGAAACAATCAGCAACAATCAGCAACACTACACGAACTATTCAATTTGAGATCAGATGGATAAAACGAAAACTATGACTCATTAAAACCGATAACGTGCTATACTGGTAGAATAAGTACTATTATACTTTGTATCTTGAAAATAGCAGAAGAGCTGAAGCGAGTGTTTATTATCTCCACGATACAAATTATTAGTATAATATTACATAATATTTATTGCAATGCCGACACGAGAGTGAATCTAGCAGCTCGAACTAGCAGCCGATGCGAAAAAGAGGCCAACTAGATACATAGTCTAATTATGACCAAATACGCATGTTTCACTTCAATATTGATAATAAATAATAACTATTATATAAATTATTGATTTTCTATGACACAAAATATATATAAATTATTGGCAGGCGTCCTTCGGAACACATACAAAAAAAAGCTGACGTGTCTGTCACTGAACTTACTTATACGCTTTTTAATTAGTTCGTTATAAGTTAAATAATTTTGAAAAATTTAAATGTTTTATAAATTCTAACGATGTATCCAAAATAAGTGTGCGAAATTATATTAGCGTATGCGAAAGTATGTTAAGGGGTCTTTCTCATAAACCACTTTCAAAAAATCGATTTTTTTTACATAAATGTATTCGTATTTGTTTTAAGAATGCGGTTTTAAAATATTAATTCGATAGCTATAATAATTACTGAGATATTACTTGCATTATATAGGCGATGGTGACAGTAAAACTTTCAAGAGTATCTTACAAGCAAACCCGTATGGAGATAATTTCTTATTGTTAGTCACAAAACTTGAATGCGTTCTACATGTTGGAAAACGAATGTTCAGGCATCTGAAAGACGTAAAAAAAACTATCACTGAAGTCAAAATATTAAATAAAATAGTAGCGGATCACAATGCAGATATTGCCATATCTAAACCATCGGCAAAAAAACGTATATTGGTAAAATAAAATCTACTGATTTGATTGGAAAAGTGATGAAGAAATGTTCTTTATATTATTGATTAGCCATCCAAAATAATCCAAATTCAATCAAGAATATGAAAAATGCAACTTTTGCTATTGTGTAGAATGTAGAGATTCTAAACGCATCTCTATGTCGGAAAAACGCATGAGAGCAACTTCAAAAGAAGTGAGAGTTACGCGAAAAAATCAACGCCAAGCCCAAGAAAATGTAAATGAAGAGATGTATGGCTTACTATATAATCCTGCGATAGACGATTTAGCAGTTTTAAGTCAATTTTTTATTTCAAAATAATTTTGTCATTGAAATAATAACACCCAAAACTTTAAACGCATTTTTCTCGAAACTACATTTTCAAAATTTGCTGCTATCGCTGACAAATATCTATACGTCCGATCCTTAGTAAATTCACCATGGGCTGAACTACAATTTGACTCTCAATTGTAAATATCTGCAGTGTCATGCACCGAACTTTCTTATCCGCATATGGGTTAAACCATATCGTAGTTACATTATTTTTCTAATTTATAATATTTGTCCTAACCCTTAGATCGCTTTTACAATAAATATGTTTCTTAGAATAAATATTAAATGTCAAACTTCAAATTATTTAAGTCTATTTTGTTAAACAATTGACAGGCGCAGATGATACGATTTATGTAACAATATATATAATAAGCAGAAATTTATTTTGAAACCAGTACTTATTTTGGAAAAAAGATTCAAACAAAAGTTGTGCTAAATATAAATATCATTAATTTTTGTTCACAAAAATTTTCTGTAACTGTAACCATTTTTGAGTTATTGCAGAAACTGCAAAAAATGACTAGAGTAAACATGCGCTCGGAATATTGTTTTCAAAAATAGGAGGTTTTCGTGCCCGGCACATACAAATCTTATGTTTAAAATTTCATATTTTCCCTTAAGCCGTTTGGGCTGTAGAGCGCTCACACACACAGACACACACACACACACACACACACACAGACGGACGTCATTCCAAAAATAGTTGGAATCTATTCAGGGAAGGTCAAAACGTATATTTCTGTTAAAATCTCGAGTTCGAAATTTTTCATGATTACAATACTAACTTATACTGCGTATAAGAAAGTAAAATTTAGCTTCTAGAGAGAGTTCTGGAACTGAAAAAGAGGCCCATTTTTTCAACTTTGTTTAAAAAAACTTGTCATTTTCTCAAATTTTCAAGAAATCGGTTAATTAGTGGTTCAGTCACTAAGTATAAGCCTTTACTATAATCTCAATTCTATTTTTTGTCGGAATCTTTACTAGGAGCAGAGCTACAGTGGCAGCAATTGTGCGTATTCAAAATGAGCACTCGACTTGGCGTCTTATTCAAGCAGGCATTTCAAGACAAATATTTAAAAAAATAAATTTTCATAAATAGTCCAAGTTGTATACTTTTATGTGCAATTTATTTTTTTTATGATAAATAAAAGGAGACTTCAAAAAAAAACTAAAGAAGTCGATTTTTAAAAGTGACTTATGAGAAAGACCCCTTAACACACTTATGCACAGATATCTTATATTAATTTTAAGGAAATATGAAATTTTAATTAACATAACAAAAATATCGTCCGCTAAATATATCCTCAATTGTATACAAATGAAACAATCAGCAACAATACACGAACCATTCAATATAACATCAGATTTCTTATCAAGATAAAACTAAAACTGAAATTTTAGTTAGTCGTGGCATAGCGGATAACATCATTCGCCACCTTTAGTGCGGAGGTAACACTACAATATTAAGCGCGGCTTTACGTTATACGACAGTATATACTTGTACTGTAGATTAGCGACCGACATGCCGTGGCCAGTAGATCAACTACTTGCGGAGGTCAAGTATATAGACTTAACCTCCGCTACTAGATGTGAGAAGTATTGAATGTAAAATTGAAAATAACCCAATATTTGTTGTAACCGGTATCTTTTTTGAATATACTTTTCAAATAAAAGTTATGCGTTATAGTAATATCTTTTACTTTCATTCTAACTAATTTTGCTGTAAGTACTACCGTTTTTGAGTTAAAGCAGAATTAAAAAAACACTCTTTTCTTTGTAACCAGTAACTTTTTTGAAAAATATTTTCAAATAAAAGTTATGCGAGATATTAATATCTTTTATTTATTTCTAAAAATTTTGCTGCAAAAACCACCGTTATAGCAGAAAATGCTAAAAATGAATATCGTAAACATGCACTTCCTGTTGGAATATTCTTTTTCAAAATAGGAGGTTTTTCGGCCAGGCACATACAAATCTTAAGTTTGATGTTTCATAACTGTATCTTTTACCGTTTAGGCTGTAGAGCGCACGCATACTCACACACATACACACACACACACACACACACACACACACACACATACACACACACAGGCGTCATCTCAAAAATAGTCAGCCTCAATTCAGGGAAGGTCAAAGGATATATTTCCGTTAAAATTTCGAGATCAAAATTTTTCATGATTACAATACTTACTTATACTATGTATAAGAAAGTAAAATATGATTTGTATAAAATTCTCACGAATATCAAGTTCTAAGTGTAATATTAATATTAGCAACAATTGTCTGTTTTCCAAATTAATCCCAATTAGTCCTTATCAACAATAGCAGCTAAATATATAAAAATTATTGGTCCCTGCCTTTTGGAACCCTTAGAAAAAAAACATTTCTTTAAAATTTTCACGAATTTCATTTCCTCGTATATTTTATGTTAGTCCACAATTAATTCTGCGTATTTGGTTCTGCGACAGGTCACAGCTACCTATTATAGAAACATTTATGTAAAACAACAAACATTTCGAGGCTTAATACAACCATTCATGCTATATACTACTTACAAATATATTATACTGTTCAGGCCTCGAACCTTCACGGTCTGACGGAAATCCTACTAGACGTGCTAAGTATTTTGAAGTTATTTTTATTTATTACTTTATTATTTAGAACCTTCCTATTAATTGCTCTCAACAACCAAAACATGACATTTATCATGTTCACAACCAATACATTACATTTATCAAGTTCAGTTTCTAGAAATTTAATGTTATTTCCTTACTACAAATATTCTGTTGACCATCTGGTATTTTCTTATCTGGAAAAACCCAAAGTGCCTTGCTGGCGGTTAGCCATGCTGAAGGTCTCGCGGCTTACCTAAACCAGTCTCATATAGATAACTGAATGCTCAAGTCAACTTAAATGCGCAGTTCTTGAAGCCATAGTAAAGAAATATTAACATTAGCAATATAATATGTCTCATGCATATTATAGAAACTTTAACGGTTATTCTAGTTAGGTGTTGTGTAACACATTTGGTGTTTCTTGGTTGTAAATAAATGCTATAGTAAAAAGTGCCGTGTGTTATTTAAAAATCCTAAAGAGAAAATCTACAACATCCCAAACATATACATATACATTAAGGAGATATAGCACTTACGAATTTAAAAACAAAAGTTAATTTTTTATTATTGAATTTTTAGATTAAACCTTTACGAAAAATCATCATTAACCTATAACCTATAAAATTAAGAAAAAATTATGAACAGTTAAATTCAAATAAAATATATGTGCAAATATACATTAAGATGTCTTCGTCTACATTTAAAAATGTACATTAAAAAAAAAATTTATTTGAAGTCCCCTTAAGCGGCCCGTCTACGATCGGACGAACTCAACCACACGCTGCTTTGATGAGAAGTTGTTGTTGCGCGGGGTTCTTAAGCACTGCCCACTTACAGTGGAAAAGTTCATTGCTGAGATCATTATATTCAAGCAGAACCGGTTTGTGTCAATGTGTTGCATTACCATTAGTAGCACAATAAATCCATCAACGTTGGAATAAAGGAGGAATTCAACAATTAATACATAATATTTTATAGTAGAATTAAATAAATTAAATAAATTATAGTTACATTATAAAGTAAATAAGCAATCTCAAATTATTCTAAGATTTTACATATAACGTTTGTTAAAGAAAACTAAACAAAATACAAAGAAATGCACAATAAGTTTAGAACAAAGAGCATAAATTAATTCATAATTATTTATTCAATAATTTGATTAGAAAGCTCGTCTAATTCTAAACAATCTCCTATTAATGATCGAAATTTAAATATACAATAATTATGTATCTGAAAAAGTGTGAATTAATGAAAGCAAATTCTTTAAAAATTAGATACCTATACTTATAGTGTCTCAATTACATAATCAAAACTAATAAAAGATACCAAAATGACATTTATGTATTTGAATTTCGATCTGGATT
Source organism: Nebria brevicollis (assembly GCA_944738965.1). Lineage (NCBI taxonomy): Eukaryota > Metazoa > Arthropoda > Insecta > Coleoptera > Carabidae > Nebria > Nebria brevicollis. The sequence continues at coordinate 11,199,562 of OX122897.1, read as the reverse complement.
TCTTATCGGCAAGTTTCGAAGGTATCGAGAATCTATTAATTCTGGAAGTAGACATTCATTATAAAAAAATGTTACTTTATGTTCCATATTTACTCTCCAGAAATTGTTACAAACGGTGATTTTTTCCCAAAGAATATTAACGTGCGTTCCTTTTGGCGTCCAAAAAGCAAATATACAATATTTTCTTTGAGATATTCTTAATTGCCCCTGGATTTGAAAATAGCAATCATGATCTCTTTTTAATTGAAATTTACCATTTATAAACTCGCCAAAAGTAATTTTTTTGCTTTTATAGCCTCCTTTGGTGTCAATATGCTAGCTGATGCTGGACATTTTATCTAAACTAGTCCGTCTTCATTCACTTATCCATCGGGACTAGCAGCCAGAAAAGGAAACTCCTCATCAATATATAATCCAGCATCATCAATTTTTAAATTTAATAATTGAGAGAGATCATCTTTTGCTATAGGCTCTTTTTCCAGGACATATTTAGTTGCAGAGTTTCCCGAAATTGTACCAAATAGTAATTTTTTTACTAAATTAGCACATGATGTTGTTTTTCTCATTTTACAAACTTTTCCTAATGAAGAAGATGTTAGTCTCTTATATCGCTGATGTCTCCATTCATTGCACTGGCTTTGTTCTTTGATATCATGTTCAATTTTTTTTTCTGTCCTCAGCGGTTAAGGTTAAATCTCTTAAAAAATCTACTCTTTTCTTGTCAAATAATGCATTATAAATATCCGGTTCTTCTTGAATACCTTAATTTTCATTGGTCTGTGCAGCTTTCCTGTTACTTTTCTTTGTTGTGCTATATATTTTTGGGTGTGCTTTCCTGGGGTTTCACCATCAAGCAAAGTTTTATTTAAAGATCTATGAAGATCCTTACTTGTGTTATAAGATATTACGGCCGCATTACATCTTGCTTCATATGATCGCCTAAGAGTGAAATTTATCCGTTTGCCTCCAATATATTTGGCAATTACGCTGTTAAAGCATTCAGCATAGTTGTTGTTTACGTTGTGTATAATACTATTTGCCTGGCTTATTACCAAATTTAATGCGTAGCTTAGACTATTCCATAAACCACAGAATTGAAGATCTGATACTAAATTTTCATCATACTTGTCTGTGTCATTTTTTTGCTGGAGAAATATTCAGCACAATTAGCATGATTTCCAAAGACGTAGTGCGGACTACTTTTCAAAGCGTTATTTAAATCAGCAATTCGATCTGCTAAATTACCGCTTTGTTGGTGTCTGAATCTTACAGCGCCTTGAACAGCCACAACTAGGCGCTCGACATTTTCCTTCAATTTTGATTTCAAAACACGTGGCACAGTTCCAGAGGCAGTTGATTTTTGTTTGGAAATTTCAATTAGCCTTCTGCGATAATTTCTACATATGTGATTAATACAATTAATTTTTGCCACGAAAAGATTTGGACCGTAGGGTAAAGTTTTAGATATTTTATCTATCACACTACTATCGTTGTCGCCAATAAGTATACTATATTTTATACCAAGGAATTTAGCGCTACACTTAAAACCTTCTGCTATAATGTTCGCTTCTATTGCAGTTGCAAATTTTGACCAGTTTTTGTAGCATGCATGAGTTTCAGCATCAGAGTTATTTTTTGCACAAATGCAATAATATGAATTTCTAACACTGATGAACAAAACTTTCTTAGTATTAAAACCTACAATGCATGCTACGACAGAAAGGGAATTATAATTTGTCTTGTATGATCGTTTAGCCCATGAGCCATCGGCTACTACCGATATTAATGGACAACCATCTACGTCGACGCTGCCTTCTGCAGCGGCAAGTCTAGCTTCTTCTCTGCCCGATTCTTTCATAGCTTCCAGTGCTACATCATTTAAAGCAGATTCAATATTTTCTTGTATTGTTTGGTACGTTTGTTTGCAAAGACTAGGCATATATATTATTGCACTTTGTTCAGTCATTTGTGCATATCCTTTCCCAGTACATATTGCACTTCGGACCATATCTGTGGATTTGATTTTATTTTCAGTACAGATTATTCTTTCTAAGTTGCACATCTTACACTTGACATGAAATCCACTGTAGTATCCAGCTCAACTTTCTTTAATTAATTTCATATGGTTGAAGTTACAGGCAAATGGCGAAGGATCATTAAAATTATTTATTTGTTCAAACAAAGATTTGATATCAAATATTCGTCTACCTTCGATAATTAAATGTTCTTCAAGTTGTTCTTATGATCTAATAAAGATGTCAGTGTCCATAAAATTAACAGAACTTTAATTTGCCTTGTCTTTGTCATTCTTATTATTATCATCACTATTATTTATGTCATGATCATTATTGGAAATTATGGACGGGCATGAAACCAGAGTTTCATTGTCACTGTCACTACTGTGTTCCTTATGTTTTTTCACCTCTTTGGAAATATTCTGAAATAATTTCACACAATCTATATGAACCAGTGAATCAACTGATGTATTTTTCCTGCTAAAGTATTTATTTTGAATTATCTAACTATAGGGAAAATAATTATAGTCACTCGGATTAAAAGTTTAATAACTTCTATATAAAAATTCTCAAATATGCATGTATGAAATATAAAAGTACCAACAATTAGAGTGTATCTGCTTCATGATCTCGAGTTTACATTTTTATACAGTGAGCGCAATAAGTATTCGTAGAGTTAAAGTTTTAAAAAAGAAACTACTTTTACAGGAAAACAATTGAAGTTAAGTAAAAGATAAAAATATGGAGAGTATTATGGATATACACTTCCAATATTTATAAATAAATTTATCAACAAAAATTAATTAACAGTGCACTTAAAAATAAAAAAACGATGACACAAGTCAAATTAGCGCGCTAATACTATTCGCGCTTGCCGTTTGTTAAAGACTTCATCAAATGAAAATCGAGCTCTGGAATAATGTAATATATCTTGATGTCTCAAAAAATTATAATTTTGGTTCGGATGGTAGGGGCACATAGGGGGAAAAGCACAAACAGAATTTGGCAAAATAAGCTTACTTCGGTTAGTAAAACTCAGTGGCGGATATGTACTTGTCTGGGGATGTCTGAGTGCTGCTGGTATTGGAAAACTAATCTCAATTGATGGAATTATGTATCATATAGTCTATGTTATCATCTTAAAATAATATTTCATTCTTAGCGTGAAGAAAATGGGAGCCAAGAAAAATGCCATATTCATGCAAGACAATGATCCAAAACATATCGCTTGGTACTCCAGATTTCGTCTCCTATTTAATATAATAAGCTATCGAAAATGCCTTCCTAATCATCATACTTTAATACAAATGAGCATTTAGGGACCTAAGATGAAAATGAATTAAGAAAACTGCTTTTTTGCTGCTTTTCTAATAAAAACTATTTGAAAATTTTGCACCATGAAGAATGGCATAGCGTTACAACATTTATTACGGTATATTTGATAAATTTAATACCAAAAAGATTCCTAACTATTATTAGAACCAATGGATTTCCAATAAAATATAGATTTGTGTAAAATTTAAAATAGTATAACAATTTGCTACTTGTACGAATACTTTTTGCGCGTTAATTTGGATAGTGATATTGGTTTGAAATTTTTATTTCCACATTAATATTATGTTTGATTAATCGTTTTGGTAAATTAAATAAGCATAAGACTCCTTTTAACTCCACATATATTTAATTTTGATCTATCTTCAATAGTATTTCTTTAAATATAGTTTTATTTTGAAAACTTGACCTGTACGAATACTTTTTGCGCTCACTGTATTATAACATCTTGCTACGAATATTTCAATATCTATAAAATATTTACAACGTTCAGTTTTTTCCAATCTGGAACTTGAATATTATTTATTATAATTTCATTATTATTTTCGCATGGTGCTTTATTTAATGGTTCATTAGAAGCAATCAATTCTAAGTTTTCGTCTACATCATCTATACTGTTCTGGGGGTATCATCAAATTCGTTATTGCAATAACACGTAGACCTGTTCTAAAAGTTTTAACGGTTGGATTAAAACTAAAGCCACCTCGTTGGCGTATCATTGCAAATATATTTTAAAGAAAGTCCTGATTCAATTTCGCTGTTGTTATAAACTGTTGGTTATTTAACTTCAGTTCCGAATTCGATAACATTAAAATTGAATTTAGTCAATTCTAGTCCTGTAAAACAATCGGGTTGGCGTGGACAACGTGGATTTAATTTTTGAAAATTATTCATCATATAATATCCCTCGTTTAAAATATTTATTATATTCGGAGATTTCTCTGAAATTGCGCATTTATTGGGATTTTTATCAAAGAGGGTGTGACTGTTTAGTGAATCAACTAATATGTTCAATTGCAAACTAAAATCAGCCGTGTGATCACCGGTGTCACTTCACTTCACCTGTACCGATGGCTGTTCTAATAGAAGCAGCTATACTGTGGCTGAAGATTTGTAAAGCTAATTAACAATTCATTTTTCGTTAGTTGTTTGGATTTATATGAGCTTCCGCTAATTTACAGTTCGATCTCGCTAGTTGACTACATTTATCTATATTATAAGTTTGTATTACGTCTGTGAACGATACTTTATTGCCATATAAAATAAAATTACAATTTAACCAATTATTTCGAACACTTTTGAATAGTTGACGCACATCGTATATGACATATATTTGTTCATTATGAATATTAAAATAAGGCCCGTATACGTTAACATTTAAATTATCAAGAGCGCTTCTATTATTCGACCCTTGATCGCAAACAATTGCTTTAGGAGTTATACCGGATTTTATCAAATTTTCAATACACATTACAATTAATTTTGTTAATTCAGTATTCTTAACACTGCTAGCAGATATGAAATATGCAACTGGGAGTTTCCACTTGGAATACAAACCGCGAACCATAAATAATAAGACGCTTTCGTGGTTCTAAGACTTCAAAACTTTCAATTGTATCAAATTGTTTATTATACTCCAAAAATTCTTGTAATGCCATTTCATCAAATGCAACAACGCAACATTTTTCCGTATCAGACATTGATGATGCCTTATATCCTATTTGTTGAAAAAGGGCTGCACAGAAACAGATTTTAAATTTTGACTTTGTTATCCACGACTTTATTGTTGAAATAGCCGGAAGTATTATACCAACACTTATAAAAAATTTATAGGCTGAAGGTGATTTGAAATAAAAACATAGCGATAATTCTTTTTCCGTTTTGGACCATAGGTGTTTAGCGCGATGCCACATTTGCATTTGTACCAATAGCCTCGAATATTCTGTTTTAAAATTAAAGTTATTGATATCGGAAAGAATATCAAATTTTGATACTCTTTCTTTCTTAAATTTTTTAGCTTTACATACCAATGATCGTTTATTTTTATTTAAAAGTTCAACATGTTTTAAGTTTTTACGATTGCTCTCGCGGAGTTTAGGTATCTGAAAATAATTTTTTTCGGCAAGCTAAATCTGGGTAACACAAAGGATTAGATAACCATTGTTATGCAGCTTCACTGTTTGTTGGCTGACTTTCCGGTGTTGAAGGCAAATTCATTTCATCTGAATATAAATTACTGTATTTGAGTTTAGGAGACACTACTTTAAATTTTGATGGTGATAATGGGATTAAATTAGAATTTATCTCTGATACTTGTACCAATACAGCATTGACACACAATTTATTTCGCAAAGAATTAACAAATGAATCGGAATTGAAATGATCCGCACAAATCAATTTACGTTGAAGCTTAGCAAAAGGCATATCGATAAGTAATGAATTTCCTGAAAATAAATAAATGTATAATTAAATTATTTGAAACTTGTAATTATTTAGAAATTATTTAAAGAAATGGTATTGCATAACTATTAGAATAGAAAACTTGTTACCACTTCTTGCGAACCATAATTCATACCTTATTTTATCTTTGACTGGAAATTTAAAACAGGATAATTTGTAATGGTGCATTCGCGAGTTTTTACAATTAAAATAACCACGACTATGACCAGACATCTTATATTAATTTTAAATAAATTTGGAATTGATATAAATATAACAAAAAAATATACATGCAATTGTATACAAATGAAACAATCCGTAAAAATTCACGAACTATTCAATATAAGATCAGATTTATTATCGAAATAAAACAGAAACTGTCGAATATGCATGGATTTATCTTCAGGAGTATAGCATTGGCCATCTCTAGTCCGGCAATGGTATTAACAGTAGCCCCCTCGGGTGCGGCAATGGTACTACAATATTAAGCGCTGCACAGCTTATGCAGGACGTTATACGTCTGTGTATATTTGTCTGTGAATATAGCAAGAGAGTAACCCAAGTTGCATAATTCTGTTATTTTTCCAATTTTATGTGCATGTAAAGCAGATTGTATGATGTTTGGTGCATATTAAATTAGACAAAGTAGGTTGAATGTTCTTTGGGATATATTAAATTAGTCCAGTAAAGTATACCAGATTGCAGTAAAAAATTTTTTTTTTTGTTTGATGATTACAAGATTGGCAATATTGTCTATAACTAATTAATTTCAACACAAGATTCTTAAATTGTTCGAGAACGTCTATGTTTGCACAATTTTTATTTAATAACGAAAGGTGAAATGCTTCTGCTTTAGTCATGACATTTAAGAATCCAATATTTTCATAATAATTGTTGTTCTTAATGAAATATATTCGACAATTTGTCATTCAATACACTGTATAGCTAAATACCCCATCTATATCTGCAGGTATACCAGGAAAATATTTATGCATCACACCATATGATTTTGTAGTAAATTTTCCAATAAATGGTTTTTATCATAAAATATATAAGTATGACCGGTATAAGTATTTACTGCACCACTTATATTATGTATATCAACAATATACAAAGCAATATTTTGATTAACTAATTCTAAAGTTTGCCAAATAATATTATATGATTTATTATACACGATAAGCACAATATTTCCATTAGGTCGTCGATATGCTGCAGAAACCTATTTAAAATTTGCTGGTAGAAACGGTAACCACATTGGTATGTAAAATGGTAATGCTTTGTGTTGATACTCATCAAGTTTTTTAAACCATACCCATTGTTAATAAAATATGAGTATATTGTCATCAACAATTAAGAATGTATTCACATTATCCAAATCACAAAACTCAGGGTGTTTTTATATTTACACTGTTGGAACTTAAGGTGGTGATACATTTGTAATTTTAGATTTATACAATTTTCTAATATCATTAATAACATCATTACTTAATTTAAATTCAGAAATGTTTCTAAATATTTGTTTACTATGAAGTGGATACATTACAGAGTTTTCATGAGTAGAATGCGCAATACCAAGCGTATGACCAATTTCATGTACAAGAATTTCAAATTAGTTTATTTTATCATCTTCCCTTGTGTGACTATGATCATGATTCCAGTTTTCCTGATAGTCCAAATGTAGGTCAACAGACTTTGTTGTACTACTTGTGGGATAAAACGCATGTCCTAAAACTCCACCTGCTCCATCAAATGGTATATGACAATTCGATTGTTCCTTATAATTATAATGTCTTTGAATTCCAAAGGATATGATTATATTCGGTGTGGAGACCCCCCTGTTATTATTGTTATTATTATATGGTTGATGCACAAAATTAAGTTGTACATGTTTAACCCAAATTGCAAAAGCTTGTTTTGCAATATTGAATAGATGATTATTTCCATTAATGAAATCCCAAGTTATAGTGGTTATAATTTATAACATCAGCTACACCACATCTTCGACTTTTCATGAATTGTGTTGTTTGCGTTAAATTATCATATGGTAAATTATAATAATCTTGAAATAATTTTAAAGCATTTAAATATTTCGCATCACTCTCATTTATGCTAATTCATTCATTTTCTTCAGTTTTTATATACCTATATGTAGCTAGGTAAGCCAGAGTATCTTTAAAATTGAATGCATTTGCAAAAATAAAACATAATAGCAGGAATACAATCATGAATTATTAACTAAAATTCTACATGTAAACTAAACCAAAAAAATAATAACTCACCAATATATTGTAGTTTACTGCAATGTAAGAAATTTATTTATATCTTGTAGGAAATCATATAATTCAATATTCTCTAATTCATGTTGAAGAACTTCAATTGTTATTTTCTTTTCATTATAATTTTTACAAATTTCCATTCCTTTAGAATAACGTTTAGACATATCATTTAGAACATCTTCTAATAGCCCAAGCTTATTATCATATATTTTAACATGTTCAACATCTCGCATTAATATATCAAATCTTTGAAATATATTATTAACAGCACTTTTTAAATCGACACTTTTGGGTATAGCTTCAAATGCTTTCGCTACCCACATGCTAAAGAAGTGATCAATACTAAAGAAAGAAAGAGAATGTTAATTGCAAAAAAAAATTTATTTTTATTTTTGTTGGGATAGGTAGTTAGGATTAAAATTTAAAGGCGTATAAGCCTCTTGGGCTATTCACGCCATAAACTATATTATGAAATAAACTTACATTTTAAATATATATTGTGTAAAACTAAAATTATAAATAGAAATTATATTGTTACTATATTTAACGAATTCACGTTAAGGTACAGGCTAAGAATAATTTTTAGCAGTTGAAAAAGTTACGGATACGGCAGGGATCGAACCCGCGACCAACGGTTTCGTGCCGATCGCTCTAACCAACTCAGCTACGCATCCACTGACCACAACCGTCACTTTTTCAACTGCTTCAAATGCCAAGTGTTAACAAATACGTTCGAAGACTTCACACAGTGATATTGACAACGAATAATTGTAACGTAGGCTACTAGGTACGGAAATACCGCACAGTACATGAAATAGAAATTATATTGTTTCGCCTAGGTTAGCAATATCGCAACATTTAACTATTCATGATCATGCAAAAGAAAGTAATTCGAATCGGCGCCGATATCGGCGATTTGACACATTGGTAGTCGTTGACCCCGCAATGTGATAGATCAGCGGAATAGTCAAATTTAACAATCCCGATTGTTACATCTTACATCAAAATTTAGTTATTGTGAATATAATTTATTTATTGAATCTGGAGGCTTCAGTCTTAAATGTTGTGAAAAAGTATTATACACTAAAAAATAGAGGAGCCTTTATCCCAGTCTCTGATTTGACTAGTGTAGAAATTGAAGTACTCCCAAAAGAATTTAGGTTAAGAGAATGTGGCCAAATTTGTTTTGCTTGTGACAAATTACCAAAAAAATGGCTAACGGATTCTGAATTCTAGAAGTATGAACGATTTACTAAACATCCAGATAACAGAGTAGTCCGGTGTGATCACATAACAGATTGTTTACTAGTTAAAAATTGTCCAATGTGTATATATGATCATTTTAAAGAAGAATCTAATAGATTGTTAACATTTGAGAAATGGAATAATGTATTCATTAAAGCAGAAGATTTAGCAAAAGCTGGATTTTATAATATTAATTACAAAGATGTTGTTCGTTGTGCTTTCTGCAATATTGAATTATATAATTTCATAGGAGGTGTTGATGCTATAACCGAACATAAACGTTGGTCAGCAACACGTTCTTTTATTAATAAGGTTTAAAATGTTATAGATGTAAAATTGTTATTTATTTTTGTAAATAATATAAATTATGGAATAATGAATAAGTATACAGAAAATTTTTTTTGAATAATTTTTTTAAATTTAATTACAATTAATATTTTAATATACGATTATTATAATTATCCAACCACTTTTTTATTTTATTAACATTACTAAGTGCACATATATATGGTGTAGAATGTGCAAAACAAGTTTGATGTGTGAAACATTTTTTAATTGACTCATATTCTTCTAAATCACATATTTGGGCGGGTAAGCCATACCAGTTCAAGAACTCTTTCTTTTGTAATCCTTTCACATAAATTTTCACTTCTGATTGGAGAATTTTCTTAATTATATTATACATCTCTTCATATGGAATGTATCCATCACTCCATTTGAGACCATGATGATTCTTATGTAACCAAATAGCTTGTTTCTTATACTTTCGCTCTAATTCACTCCAAGGAAATGGTGGCTTGAACAGAAAGTGTTGTAATTTACACCCATCTCGATATAGAATCACTACTTCTTTCGGTACCAAATCATAGCAGTAGGCAGTAAATCCTTGTTTCTCAACGATGAACTCCATGGTTAAACTAACGCTTATCAGCGATGAGTTCCATGAATAGACTAACGTGTTAACATCGCCCGACATCGGATTATATTCAATGATACGATCATGTAAAATTAAAAAGTATGCAGTCGTACTGGTTGGAAAATTTTCACATGATTCAAAATCAAGCCTAATATCTACAGATGCTGATTTTAGCGATTCATTTTGACGGGAGCAATCAATTACAGCCAGCGGTGCATAATCTTTGAAATCATTTTTTTAAGTAATGAGCCTGTATCACGACCATACTAAGAATTTTGAAATTTTGTGTACATTTCATACAATAATACATATTGGTTATTTTCAAAATTTCAATTTAAATTATCATATGGATAGCACACAGAATTCAAGTATACTTTTACATTTGTTAATTTACAATGATCGAAAACACTAGCATTTTTATTTATTTTATTTTTTCTATCAGATTGAAAACCTAGAATAACATAACGCGGTTTTTCCAATTGAGTTGAAGTTTTAACAGGCCAAGTTTGCTTCATTGTTGTAGGTAGAGATCCCAGCTTCTAAATGCCATAGATAAGGTCTTATTACTTTCAATCATTTTCAATAATTTCAGTTTTTCTTTATCAGCAACAAAAATATGTGGCACTCGCCATTGAATTTTTGATAGATTAAAATTCAATTCAGCTGAACTTGTGTATGCATTGTTATCACTACGAGCTCGAATTAAAACTAATTCTTGTTTAACATTTACAATTATTCTTTTGTAATCTTCAGTAAATCCTAATAAAGATTTCAATGGTATGCAAACGTTAAAATAACCTGCACTGTTCACAATATTTACATCTAAACCCCATCCTGCATTTTCTAAAGCACAACTTTCAGAATCGTTTAGAGAAATATATGATTTCATTGTACTACAAATCCCCACTGATTTATTTTTCTCAACTTTTACACCATTCAATGCATATCTAATCTCATCAAAAAGATAAGAAATGCCTTTATTTGTAATTTTGGCATCAACTGCAGCAGCACTACCATCATTTTTTGTTAATATTCCTTCAATATACAAAAAAATTTCACTTGGTAATGTATATATATCCTGTTGTTGTATTGGTATCCGAATTTCATCACTATTGTTGAATGTTGATGCCACATATGACTGATGACTATGTACCGCAATACGTGCTATTGTATTATCAAATACAATATTGGAATAAATGTTTAATACATCACCCATCTTTTCTTCTTTATTATAAACCCTTGTGATATTAAAAATGATAAATTCTCTTGTGTTAATCCTTTCACTGATGATACAGAAGTGGTTAAGATTTTCTTAGCTGTTATATTTTTATAACAAATTCCAATGTTCTTTCAAACGAAGTCTGATAGTAATCGTTTCACCTCTAAAATTCACTAAACACCCGTCTTGATCAACAATCGTTAGTGTGATGTTACTTATTGTATGAGTGTTGACAGGTAAATAAATTACATTAGATGGCACTTCAACGATTTTATATCCAGGAGGAACCGTTGGATAAAACTCATGTATTGAATGTACATGCTTATCGTTTTTATATGCTCCTGTTACTATGTTACCTTCTATGAGGAGAGTATTTACTTTTAAAATATTAACTGGTAAATCAGATTCATGTAATATATGTGGTTCTAGTACACGTTCTTTAAATACTAATAATGAATCAATATTAATGGGCTTAGTAAAGTAAATTTTTAGGGTGCTTTTTATCTCACATTTTAATATATTGTTGTATGGACGTACAGTTATATAATTTCTTACATTACTCTCTTTCTCAATTCTATTATTATACATAAAAGAAAAATCTTCTGCATTAGGATCTCCTAATATCTGTTTTAGATATTGATCGATATCATCAATTTCATATGAACTTACTAAGAATAGTTAATTCCTTATCCTCATAATAAAATTTATTATTAGATGCATCTATGTTTGGAATAGAATTGTATGTGTGAAAATCAATTAAACCAATTACATGCTCACCAATTAAATCAATCTGTGGAAAAAAATCAGTACATAATTCAGATGTATTACCAGTTAGTGTTAACGTCAAAGACATGATAAAAACTGGTATTAGTTAGATTCGTTCTATCAAAATATGAAACTTTATTATAACGTTTCTTATAAGCTACCCAATGACTTCCCAATCCTTGTTTGTCATCAAGATTTATTATAGCACACTCATTGATTTTAGATTTAGATGGTAGGGCGTTACGCATAAACACACCGCGAAAATATGGTAGTCTGCATGCGAGTTGTTTCAACTCAACATCGCTTAACGCCCTTTTCGGTAGTTTTTTAACGATAAACCTCGTCCATTTTGATATGGTTTTAAATGTAACCCTGCACCCAATGCTTTCTTGGTGCCATAGGCTGCTGCTCCACTTACAGCCCCTGTTATTAATGCTTTACCTATAAGCGGTAATAGCAATGGTAAAAGTGCTGGTAAAAATCCTCCAACCTTAGGTGTTGGAATTACCCTGGGTATAGGTTTGCTTTTTTGTTTGCGAGATTTTTTATGACCCATTCCAAATTTTCGTTTTGCTTTCATAATGTTTGTAACTGTCCAAGCTGTTGCTTTTTCTCCAAAAGATGCGTCTTTAGACCTAACCCGATTCCACGCTTTTTCTTGTAATATTTTGTGTGCCTCGTGCCTTTTTGATAAATCACTCGATTTTAAATATTCAATATCGTGTTGTTTGCATGCAACGTCTAATTGATTTATACCAGGATCACCTCGGTTTAATCGTGCTTTTAAATTAGTTCCAGGACCTCAATACTGATATCCAGGTATATGCAATTCAACAGGTAATGAATTTATAGCACTGTTAATAAGACCATCTCCATGAACTAACATTAGTAAACTGATAACTATGAATATAGTGATACAAACATTAAATAGGTATAGTAACATAATGAAATTTATAAAGCAACAACAAAAGCTATATGTTAAAAACTTTGATGTAACAACTGATATTAAATTTAAAAGACATGGTGATTTATTCCCCAGCAGTATAAGATGTCATATTTGTGGACCTTCAAATTGTGGGAAAACAAATGTTATGCTTGGTTTGTTGACACATCGAAATGGATTAAAATTTCCAAATGTGTATGTATATTCTAAATCTCTTCATCAACCAAATATCAGGTTTTAGATAAATGTCTATCAAGAGTAAAAGGTATGGGTTATTTACCTTACAATGAAAATACTGAGATTGTTAAACCACAAGATGCAAGATCCAATTCAGTATTTGTATTCGATGATGTAGCCTGTGATAAACAGGATAGTATCCGTAGTTATTTCAGTATGGGGAGACACTCACAAGTTGATTCAATTTATTTATGTCAAACTTACGCTCGTATACCTAAACATCTCATAAGAGATAATGCAAATTTAATAGTGTTATTTAAACAAGATGATATGAACTTTTAACATGTGTACAATGATCATGTGAACACTGACATGTCATTTAACAAGTTTAAAATGTTTTGCGCGAATTGTTGGAAGGATAAATATGGGTTTGTAGTGTTAAATAAAGACTCTGATACAGGTCGTTATCGAAAAAGTTTTGATAATTATTTAGCATGGACATCTTAGATGTTATATGTGATTGTATTGCAATCATGATGTTTTTAATAATATTACTAATATTAATATATCAATATATACTAGACATTTGAAGATTTATCCTCATTTAATCAACAGACTGGAAACAAATCTATTCAATTCTGTTATAAATCTGTATGTTAGCTATACAAACGTGTTGAAACCTGTTACAAACTTCAGCATCAGCATCATAGTTGTTAAAGAGAATTAAAATGAATAAGATGGAGAAAGAAACATTGAAAGAAGTAGTGCAAGTTAGTGATGTTATACGTAAGAAGTATAAATCACTTAAATGTGGGCATGCAGATGCAGAGGAATTATTGCAAAAAACTTTCAAACCTTTAACATTACCTCTAAAAGAAATAGCTGCAAATACAACAATACAATTAAAGAAAATTAAAGAAGACATCCCAGATACTATGGAAATAAAAATAAAAAATAAAAGACATAATGAATCACCTATTGCTTATTATCGCAAACCGGTTGATACACCTAGTAGAGGAGCAATTTAGAAACCTCAAAAATTATTACCAACATTTTAGGAAACCGAAAACTTTGCAATGAAAGATGAAGAAAATTCACCAAGAACACAATTTAAAACACAGTTAGATACCCCAGAAAATCTAGAAGAATTTGAACAACTAAAGCAATCTGCAGGAGATATTGCAGCCCCTTACATCCTTTTTTTCGCATTACATGAGAGTGACACTGATTAAGTATATGGAATTAGAAAATATAGTGATGGTATTTTTAAAATAGGTAACATGCCAGTTGAGATCGAACATAATGACCTAAAGATTGGAGATCAATTGTATGAAGAAACAACAGGCTTCTATGAATTATTATTTAAAAACATAACCGCTACCACATCATTTACCACTGACGAATTCGAATTCGAATTTAAAGTATTTATTTACAAATAGTTGCTACATTTTAGATGAATAAAATATAAATAAATATTGAGTGCCGTTATATGGTTCATACCCTCTTCAGCACATGCTGTGACGTTATATAAAAAAAGGAAAAACCATCAAAAAATGATTGTCGTAATAATTAATGATAGTAAAAATATTGATAATATATAGATAAGAGAAACTAATACAATTTGGGAAACATACATAATAGAGTGGAGGCTAGTTTTGGAGACAAAATATTGGTAATTGTGTGATAGATTGAACGAAACGATAATGGTACGGCTTCTAGGATGTTAGCGAGGTCTTTGGGCAGGGCTGTGGCTCTGTGTAATAGGACTGCTGGAGGGTATTTGTACTTTCTTTTAGGAATCCGTTTGCCTGTGCGTGGCATTGGAGTTGACAGAGTTGCAGAGCTTGGACGGTGTTGATTGATGCAGCGGTCAGCGAATCTTGTTTGGGTGCGATGAATCCTGTAGACTAATGGTTCAATTCCAGCGATGTCGTGAACTTCCTCATTCGGGTGATCGTAGTTTAATCCATGGAAGCGTCGGAGAAAGCGTCTTTCGACCTGCGCGATGGGCTCGAGAACACTATTTTTGCAGAAAATAAGGAGTAGGGCACGGTACTCTGCCACTGGACGCACAAAGGACTTGTAGGTGCGGGTCTGAGTTTTTGAGCTGCAGCCTCTAAAGGTTCCCCGGAGCATTGATATGAGGGGTGAGCTTCTTCTCATATCGGACGTAATGAACTTGATGGTGGGTCTCATGGCTAAGGTATTGGTGAGAATGAAGCCTAGGTAGTTTGTGCGGTTGTGGTGGTTGAGGTGGGATTGTAGAGTTACAGTTGCGGCGGTGGCGGTTCGTCCAAAGGCTCACGAAGCGGTGTCATCGGCGTACTGCTGGCTTTTCGCTAGAGCTGAAGTTGGAAGTGGAATATCGTGGCAGTAAATGTTGAAGAGCAACGGCGACAGTACGGATCCTTGAGGAACGCCCGAGTGGACTGTGATCGAAGGAGACAGGTGTTCACTGACTCTAACGCGAGCGGTTCGGCGCGTGAGGAAGGCGGCTACAGCCCTTGTTAGGTGTGGAGGAGCTGCGATTTGGATTAGCTTCTGAATGATGCCGGCATGCCAAACTCGGTCAAAGGCCCTCTCCAGGTCTAAGAATGCGGCGGCGACGAATTTACCCTGGTTTAAGGCAGCCGTTATGTCCGTTAGTAGGCGAAATATTGCATCCTGGGTAGAGTGGAGTGGTCGGAATCCATACTGAATTTCTGGGATGACGTTATTTTCGGCGCAGAATAAAGAGAGGAGTTCAGTTAGGATCTTCTCGTACACTTTACTGAGAGTATTCAGGAGAGATATTCGTCGATAAAAAGAGGGATTGTAGAGGTTTTTGTCGGATTTTGGGATCATTATTATTGCTGCTTGTTTCCAGCGGGAGGGAAAAAATCCACCGATGAACGATGAGTTCAGGATTAAGGTAAGGAAGGTGATTTCTGGAGCTGGGACTTGTTTAAGGATGGTGTAAGTGATTCCGTCTTCACCAGGTGCTGAGCGTCCTTTTATCATAGTGATGACTCGTTCGACATCGGCATCAGTTATCCAATCTTCTTGCGGCAAAGGAGGTGGTTGTATGGATAGGTAGTGTTGCACCGCTAACCTGGTTTCGAGGAGCGTTCTGTCATCGAAGAGAGGGTCGGTTGGGACCCGGTGAACGTACGCCATCATGTTCGCAAATGTGGCAGCCTTTTCCGGAGCTGTGGTGATAGGACTCCGTTGCTGCTTGGTTTGGAAGATTGCCCCGTGAGGCAACGAAAGGTACGACAGAATTTGGCTCCGTCCTGGGAGTTGAGACCATCACATGCGTTGTTCCATTTAAGTTCAGTGTGTTGACGTACTTTCCATCGGATTATAGCGTCTGAAGTTTCGTGGCTGGGTCTCCCGTACGGATGTAGAGTCTGTATAGTGCGCGTTTTTCTTTGATCATCTGGACAATGTGTTCGGGAAGGGGTTTGCGATTGACTTGGATGGACTTCGTAGGAATACAAGAATTCATGGCTTCGCGGATGCAGTCAGTGAGAGTGTCTACAGCGGCATCGATCTGTTGCATGGTGTTGGTGGGTTATAGTTGATTTGAATGGTGCCAGAGATTTGTTCACGGAACTGGTCCCAGTCAGCGTTGCGGATATCGAGAATTGTTTTGTAGATGGGAATGATACGTTGAGGATGGAATATGGTAGTATTAGCGACTAGTGGAAGGTGGTCACTGGTGACGGATATGCCAATTGATGGGTGATTGGGAAAGAACTGGATGAGGTCTTCGGTGATGATAATGTGGTCGATGACGGAAGTGCCAGCGTAATTGAAAAAAGGTTGGTTCGGTGTTGTCCAGGCTGTCAGCAAGTTGTTCTTCTCGTGGGTTGGTAATACCGTCGCCGAAGTCTTTGTGCCTAGCGTTGAAGTCGCCGAGAATGATCGTTCTTGGTTTTCGGGCGGCGTACCTAAGGAGTTGACTTGGGGTATTTTGATGCAGCCGGACCTAGACGGCGATGATGATAAGTACTCCAATGTGTGATTGAATGGAGATACTGACTGCGTTAATATTTGTTATATCAGCCGGAAGTTGATGTGGTTCTCCTAGGATAGACTGATGTACCATGATGGCCACCCCTCCTTGAGTGTCAGGGTCGCAGACTCTACGAGCAACAGTGTAACCAGTTGCCTTGATGGAAGAGGTGGGGGTGCTCCTTGTTTCCGTAAGTGCCAAGACTTGGATGCGTTCTTGCCTCAGTAGGTTTTCGACGAGAGCTCGCTTTTTGAGGAAGGACTGTACGTTGATGGTGGCGATACGACCTGGGTGTTCAGGCATTGTGGGTTGAACTGGATGTGGCGTCATTCACTACTCTTCTTGGAATTGGAATGCATTTTGGCGCCTGAGTACGAGATTGACATCTTAGTGCCAAAGATTTGAGATGCCGAGGAAGAATCGGTTTAATTTTCTCTTTTAGGTCGGGAAAAGCGTTGAGAATAGCCGCGCTCACGAACCGAAGAACATCGTGGATGGGCGCTGGTTTGGAAACTTCAGTTTCTGATCCGTGTTCGTATTGCTGGTAGGAGCTTTGGGACGGGCCGGACATTTCGCACTTGCGGCGTGATGTTGTTGGTGGCAGTTGCTGCACTTTAAGGCGTTCTCATTGAAGTTGCAGTTCTGAATAGAGTGCGGCTCTGCGCATCGTGGGCAGCGTATAGGAGAGCGGAACTCTCCTGGGTCGTGAAAACGCTGGCATTTGTTGCATTGCAGCGGCTGCGGCTTTGGAGGGTGGGACGGTTCCACTCGATGGTGATGGTGTAACAGATTAATTCCGTTCTGCAGGTCCAAAGTCCGTTGATTCGTTGTCAGGACACGAATTAACCGGGTGTCGTTGTTGGTGGCACGTGATTTGATACGCCAACACTTGACGGTGGATAAACCATTGGCGGTGATTTGGTCTGCTACGTCGTCGGTAGTGAAGTCAAAATCAACTCCAGTGCTGACGGCCGCGAACGATGGTGGTTTGGGCGTGTAAGTGTTCCGTAGCGGAGCGTCCAGTGACGTCACTATAATAGGTTTCCCAGTTATAGCACGAAATTGTCGGAATTTGGATTCCTGATTGCGGTCGTGGCTCACAATCACCGATCCATAACGAGTAGGTGATACGTTGAGAGGATTGATATCTATCTGCTTAAGCAAACTAAATAGTGCCTTGGGTGTGCGGAGATTTTCCGGAAGTGCTGAGAGGCTGCAGTTGTAGAGGATAGAGGCGTTGGTAGTAGTTTGCGGTTGTTGTGAGTAGTGTATAAATGGCGGTTCTAACTCAAAAAAACCTGAACGTACCCCGTTTTTAGCAAGAAAAATGCCCATAAAAGGGTATTTTGCCCTATTTTTACGGTTTTTAGCTAGAATAACTGTGAAAATGCCCATAAAAGAGTACTTTTGCCCTATTTTTAGTAAAATGTACAAAAAGTGTAAATTGACAAACCTGAACGTATAGACAAATTTTTTCCCTTATAAATGGAGAATAAAAACGAATTAGCGAGTATGCTAAATAGTAGTAATTCACAATTTAGAAAATTGTCAGAGTTCGAGAATAAAACGTATAAAATCGAATATTTTGAGGTAATTGAAGGAAAGTATGGTGAGCAAATAAGAGTTGGTATAGAGAATCATTATCATTACTTGAACGGTATAATAGATTTATACCAAGTATTGATAAGTTGAACAGTAATCCTCCTAGTTTAAAATATAACGGTAAGAAGAAATAAGGTACTAGAGAGATGCATGATATAGAATTTGTTTAAACAAATAGTTAAAAATATAAAAAAAATAAATATTGAATTTGTTTAAACAAAATCAATATATAAATTAGGTAAATATAATTAAATATAACAAACAAATGATGATAATAATTTAATTTGGAAGGATGGTAAACAATCGTCATAGTTTAAAACATATCGTAAAAATGATATAGAATTTATTTAAAGAAAATAAATATGACCATAAAAAAGTTTTATTATAAATGCACATAATAGTTGAATATTACTTCACATTGCATCATAACCGTTCAACTTTTTTTCTTTTAAATATTTCTCAACGCAAAAGTAATTAATGTTTTTGATAAACTCGCGTTCCTTAATAAATATTTGAGCCTCTAATATTTCACCAGATTTAAATGTTAATAGTAAATTATTATAAAAATCATAGCATCTCTTGAATTCAATCATTTTTTCTTTTATATGTAAGAGTTCAGTGATACACATAAGTAAAGGTGACCCGACAGCGATAACTGATAATAAGGGCATTGTTATCGCTGATAAACTACCGCCTGTAAATAAAACTTCGCCCAAATGCATACCTAGATTAATTTTACTATAATGTTTATAAGATTTGCGGTAAACATATTTACGTTTTTCAAGATAATCTTCCATTTAGAACGGGAAAATGTTTCTTTATAAATGAGGATCTGGATTTTTAAATAGTTTAATAAATAAATTACCGCTTGAAGTATATATACCAGGTTATAATTACTGTGGTCCAGGTACCAAGTTAGAAAAGCGATTCGCAAGAGGTGATAAAGGAGTAAATGGATTAGATGAAGCTTGCCGAAAACATGACATAGCTTATTCTAAATAGACAGATGTGTACAACAGAAATAAAGCTGATTATATATTAGAAAATATAGCATGGAATAGAGTATTAGATAAACATGCAAATTTTAAAGAAAAAATAGCTGCTTGATCAGTTACAAGTATAATGTAAGGCCTCCATCAAAAATACCTAATCCTGTCGCAATGTTAATGGCGGCATTACAAAATTCTAATTCAAACAATGTACAGGATATTTAAATATCAACAACACAATTATTAAATAGTTTAACAGACAAGAAAGGTGGTGTAATAATTTTGCCAGTAGCACCAATAATAAAAGGATCATGTATAAAATTAGGCGGTGCATTATCTGATATTGCTGTAAAAAATGGCGGCTTTGTTCCATTCGCAATTCCAGCTGTAATGACATTAATTAAAGGTGCATTAGCCGCTCTAGGAACAGGTGCAATGTTGCAAGCAGGTAAAAAGGTAGACGAGAAGGATTTTGGTAATGGGATGTATATAGGCGATCCTGCATATAATAAACAGAAACGTGGAGGAAAAATTAAAAAAAATTGATACCAGAGCGACCATTGTCAAATATAGAAATATTGAAATATGCTAAAGAGTTAAGACTTCCATATTTTAGAGGTGTATTTATGGATGACACTTTGCCTAAACTAATTAACAAGAATGAATCAGGTATTGTTAATTTAGATTCTAATTCGGGACCAGGTTCTCACTGGGTAGCTTATATAAAAATTGATAATAAAGATTACTATTTTGATAGTTATGGAAACGTAAACAGTGAAATAAAATTGGTGAAGTATTTTAATAAGGCTGAAATATATTATAATTATGACAGACAACAGTCATATAGTGAAACAAATTGTGGAAAGTTATGTATAGAATTTATATATAATTTCTTTTATAATAAATGGGTACACTCACATTAGATAATTATAAAAATTTGAATCAATCTATTTTAATTAGTAATTATTTCCCCCCACTAGATTTATCAAATGGTAGATATGAATTGTGTCTGAAAAGTTTAAAAACATCATTTACTATTCCGAAAGTATCAGAAAAATAAAAAAATAATACTTTTACTTATATTTAAGAGGGTGTTAGTAAAACAATTATAATTGATGATGGTACATATAGATATAAAGACTTGAAAGACATACTAGAAGAAATTATCGGTATAGGATTCACATTAAAACCAAATGACAATACTATGAAAAATATGATTAAAAGTATTTATACCATCGACTTTACAACATATAACTCAATAGGACCATTGCTAAGATTTAATAAAAGGGTACTAGAGCCAAACATACTGCACATGTCTGATAACACTTTGGATATATTTCCTGTTAAGACTATCAAAGTATGTTCAAATATTAAAAAAGGATGGTATATCGGCTCGACAGAAACTAGTGCAATATATGAATTTTTTCTAAAAGTAAGACCTGGTTATGATATATTTGAGCAACCTATTAACTTGGCATATTATCCACTAATATTAAATAAAATAGATAAATTGGAATAAAAACTAATAGATCAAGATGATAATTTAATAGACTTTAGAACTGAACCTTTGTTAATAACTTTACTTATAAGAAAAACGTAAAATTTTTTTCTATATTAATGGACACAGCAATATTTGATTATTCTATTAATGAGCGAGTACATAAACCACCTATTCAGCGTTACCAATATATAAAATATTTACCTATGATAGTAGGTAGAATTAATACACCAAATACATTTACAGAGTTCCCAATCAGGATGTTATTTATGACACTGCAAAGAGTGATCTTGTAATAGCCGGTCAGATTATAGACAAAGGTATCCCACTGACATCTGCTAATTATAAGACGATTCAATTTGTTCAAAATGGTATAATACACCTCTATTCATAAATAAAATATTTAATATCCAGTAAAGAAGTAGAAGTAGTTATTGCTCCAGGTTATACAACAACAATTAAAGGTTTAACTACTTTTAATAAACAAGACATGTTTGATGGCTGGGGCACTGAGAATGTTTTAGATGAAAAGGGATATTTTTCCTTTACTGTATCATTAAAAAATATTTGCGGTGTATTTGAAACATATAATAAAGCTATTTTACGTGTCAGTCGGGAACTACAACTACTTAGAGCAACCGATGATTCAAATTGTTTATTAGCACCTGTGACATTAATAGACAATTTGCAAATTAATATTTCAGAAGTATATTGGAGTATGCCACTAGTAATTCCCACATTGGAAAAACAAATAGAAATTAGTAATCTTATAGCTTCAAACAAACAGCAAATAATTAATTATAATTCAAGGACTTATGAATGTAATCCTACAATTACTAAAGACGTGATGAAATATACATGGCGAGTAGCAACCCTAGCAAAACGTCAAAAATATTTTATCATAGCGTTTTCTAAAAATCGTGATACAGATGTAACTGTAGATAATTCAATATTTGATTTTATTGACCTGCATGATATAAAAGCATTATTAAACAACGATGGCTATCCACAGCTAAACTTAATGTTAGATAGTGACCACAATGACTATAGTAGTGTATACACAATGTTTAAAAACTTTCAAAAGACATATTTCCTTAATAACACACATATTAATGCACCTATTGTTTCTAAATATGAGTTTAATAAAAACTATCCAATATTTGTTATAGATTGTTTATATCAAAACGAGACCATAAAGGAATCAATTACAGATGTAAAGATTGACTTCCAGTTTAATAAAAAGTTTCCAGAAAATACTATTGTACACTATCTGATAGTTAGTGATACAAACATAAAATATAGTAGCTTGACAAACACGGCAGTAAAAGACTTTTAATCGCTAATAAATGAAGTTCAAAATTAAAAAAGTAGGAAAAGGTTTAGAGAATATAACTATAGAAGAAGAACAACAAAATAGATATAAATATTTCCCCAACACTATAAGATGTATAATATGTGGACCATCAAATTGTGGTAAAACAAACATTATATTACAAATGGTAACAGATACGCATAACGGTTTAATATATCAAAATATATATGTTTATTCAAAATCATTACATCAACTAAAATACAAATATCTTGAAGAGTTTGTAAATGAAATGAATAGTCATTTGAAAAATCGTATAGGCTTTTACAAATTTGAAAATGCTGAAGACGTTACACCTGTAGAAAATGTAAAACCTAATTCAGTAGCAATATTTGATGATATTGATACACGAAAAATAAAAATACTTGAAGATTACTTTAGTAGAGGTAGACATTATGGTCTTTGTTGTAAATGCACATGTCAAACATTAAGCCGCATACCGAAACAGATGGTCAGAGTGTAATGCAAACTATATTATACTTTGTCACTTTACTGATAGTACTAATTTAAAACATGCATATAATGATTTCGCTGGCACGGATATGAGTATAGAAAAGTTTAGAGATCTTTGTAATTTTTGTTGGAAAAAGAAATATGATTTTCTAGCCATAAATATGGAGAAAGATATGGCAAATGGTAAATATAGCCGTCGCTTTAAGGAGAAAATTTTATCTTAACTACATTAATTATATTTAAATATCTAAAATTATTTTTTATATCTATTATTTAAATATTTTAATTCAAATATCTACATTTATTTTTTATATATCTATTTAAATATTTTATTTTAAATATCTACAATTATATTTTATATCTATTTAAATATTTTAATTCAAATATCTACAATTATATTTTATATCTATTATTTAAATATGTAATTTAAATATCTACAACTATTTTTATATATATTATTTAAATATTTTAATTTAAATATATACAATTATTTTATACATCTATTATTTAAATATTTTAATTTAAATATCTACAATTATTTTATATATATTTATTATTTAAATATTAATATATCTACAGTTAATTTTTAGTAATAGAAAAGTGACCCCATGGTAATGTGTCAAACCCATTTTCTAGTATATATCTTTTATTATCGGCAGGATTCAGAGCAATTTTATTTTGATTGATGGAATAAATGTCATGCTTTTTTTTTACACTTCTAATAGTATTCATTGTTCTGGACATCTTCTCGCTATTAAATAAACAGTTTTTATAATCGTCAATAGTAATATTATTCTTAACTACATTTTTCTTGGTACCTTTTGCCTTCTTTTGAACTGTTTTACCTAATACATCAAACGCATACATTTTTGCCTTTAAGCCAACAAATTCTGTCATTGGAGAGCCCATATTTACATCTTTCATTTTTCCAAGTACCTTTTTGTTTACTATGGGTATGTTATATTTATTATCAACAGGATAGTCGGATGTATCAAGGTGATCTATCATATGTTTCATGTCTTCATAAAAGTCTTCCGTGATAATATTATAAATATAGGAATCCGTATCTTGATAGAGTAACTCTATATTATGCTTATATTTTTGTTTCATAACATTAAAATGGAAATCATACATTAAATATATTGATATATCTAATATAGACAAACCAATGTAAATTGGTTTGTTGAATGTTATTTTAGTTTTATTCATATGTATGGCCACAAGATTTTCAGTAAAGATGTTTCTATGTTTAAAGTTTGGTTTGCTTATAAGCTTTTCACTTTTTTTTTGCATTTGGACATAGTATTATGTTCACATATTTTCTTATGTTTTCCACAGACTTTCCAAATATGCTGTTATTCATTAATTTATAAAAGTCCTTTTCGAATTCACTACTTGCTTTCTTTCTCATTTCCGTCTTCAAGTCTATATAATTCTTTAACCAATAAGATTGTCTAAAACTTATTACTCTGTGTACCTGTTTTAATACCATTCCCTTTGATAGATATTGTTTCAAGCTTCTATAATGTAAAACATATCTTTTTTTTGTTATCCAATGTAGTTAGTAATTTACATTGATTTGATCCTGGTGGATTTTTTGATTCGGGTGCCAGTGGTAAATCTTTATGTAAATCATGTAACTCCATGGGATATTCTTAATCAACATCAGCAATATATCCTTCATTTGCATCATCCGCTAGATTTAAATTAATATTTTTACTGGCCCAGTCAAAACCTGCATATGTCATCTTCTGCGACATTGCCCAACCATATAAATTATTGGTATCTAAATACATTAAATAATTAGATGATTTTGCGGGGTCATAATCTTCCATGTATTTATTATTTGCCTTTACATACCGCTTACAACTCTGTGCTATTCCTCCTCAAATACCTTTTTCAATCATTAAAATCATATCATAGTCAGATATTAAGTCTAATGCCTGTTTTGTATATTTTAACATTGCATCCCATGTTAGTCCAGGTGTTGTGAAGTACCATGCTGGGTCTAATTTGTATAAATTTTAGCATATTAATCTGAAATTCTCAAACATATCCGCCAGCAATAATACATCTGTTTTTACATACAAGTCATGAAGGTCTCCTAGATTTTGCATATTAAATTTATTCCATACATTTAATACATGTTCATAGTCTGTATCACTTATGTTTGAATCGTTTAGTTCGGTATAAAGTTTCGATTTAGGTGGAACACTTGTCTCTGTAAATCTTGACCATGAATCCATGTATTCATAACAATATGCTAGTTTCTTAGTTAAATAGTCAACCTCATCTTCTTTAAAGTATTTAGTCAATGATGTTTTTTGCTCTTTTTTTAAATTCTTTGCAAGATTTTCCAAACCACTCTACATAAATTTAAATGAATCCACAAATCTAATTTGTAGATCAACTGTATGTTTAGTATAACTTATATACCGTTCTTCATTACATGGGATTAAATCTATTTCTTGGTCATAATAAGCAAGTTCTTTGATAAATAAATGCGAATCGTAACCGGACAAGTTATGGAAAAATACAGGCACATATTTAGGATTTTCGCATTTCAAATTACAAGTATTACAAAGAGGTGCTATATATTTTCCAGTCAAATGATCATGATGGCGTACTTTTTTATTTTCTTCTGTATACCTACACGCACGTAAAGTACAATTATTATTAGTATTATATTGTTCTATTTCTGTATTGGTAAGAGGTAACATTTTCTCAATTTCATCATAATAGTTACCAATTTCTTCTACTGCTTGTCTAATTCTATCCATAAATACTTTTGCGGCATTAGGACCTCTATATACAACAGGCGGCTTATATTCTTTATGTATGTATTTTATATAATAACAAAAACCTGAAGGTTCATGTTTTGCGTATCTATGTTTCTATGATTTGTTATTTGATTGTGCACATGTTTGAATTTTTTTTGTTAGACATTTAAAGTAAAATGGAACTTTCATTGTATTTCTATAATTTTTAAACTGGATTTTCTCAGTTTTACTTGGCATAATTACTTTTACTGAATCTTTGCTTTTACAATCAACTTTGTGAATGTTTAACTTATACTCTGAATTAAAAAATAATAAACTTCGCTCACAGAGATATTTTGAACCTTCATGCTTAGATAATTGATATCCCACTAATCGTGAAATACTTTTTATCCAGCAATAGTGACTATTCTTATCGTCCTTTATATACAACAAATTTATATGTTGATCTTTCTTGTCTTTTGTTACATATACTGGAAATATTATTTCTTGCTCATCAAAAGTATATACATTTACCGAGATATTATTCTGCCTTTCAAATTTACTAATATCTTTCAGTGCCATAGGAAATCGAATACCATTAAACATTGTTTCAACTTGATCTATTATAGTTTGCTAATCTACAAGTATTTATATCTACTGGATGTAAGAATGATAATAATGACCACATAAAACACTTGTCGTCGTTATTTTCAACATTTACAACTGCTTTCTTGTCTTGTATCCATTTTGCTAGTGCCACATAAGAAGATCCACGTAATGGAACATAGTTATTAATTCGCAGCTCTATAGAATTTACACTATATAAAACCCAACCGGATCCCTTTCTTTCAAATTCCTCCACTTCAGCAAGTAATTTGTCTTCTGCTTCAGCATAGTATCCTTCTAGGTCTGTACTATCGAAAATGGCTACATTGCGTATTTTAAAATTTTGTTCTTCAATAATTTCAGATTCTATGTCAAGCTGCTGATAATTACAAAATTATTTCAAGTTTACCTTAAAATTATTATCAACCAACTTTTCGTGTATTTTATTTAATAACGTATATTTAATAGAGGCAAGAAATATTGAAGAGTCTCTTATGTTATTATTATTATTTATATATGTGGCCAACCTAATTTGAAATGCAGTTTCAACCTCTACAATTCTACAATTTTGTTTAAATGAATGTTTATTACTTCTAAAATGTTCTACACGTTTTTCTGGATCATAATATGTACTGCAACCTTCACATTTTACTTTTGCAATTCTGATAGGCTTACGTGTGCTAGATAAGTCATCTTCAAACGGGAATCTATTTAAATGAAATATTAATTCAGGTTTATTCATTCTATAATAACCTTTAATTCCATTTTGTTTACACATCTGTCGAAATTCTTTAATTGTGTTGATCTCCATTTATTACAAAACAAATTTGTTAATATTTTCGTAAATGTATATGTTTCGACTTGTGACAACGAAGATATGATTTTACAACAAATCTTCCACATTCACATTCCACTTTTTCTCTAAGTTTATTTTTATTAGTGAAATAATAATTACTCATACAAGTTTTGCATCTTGCATTATATTCCTCTTTATTTTTATGAAAATTATTAACGTCTTTACTAATATTGCAAACACTACAAATTTTTGTCCTTTATTAATAAAAAAAATCCGTATTAGTTAAAGTCTTTAATTTTACTTTTCTTAGATCTTCTTTAACAATATAATCTTCAATATTTATCGCTTCCCTTATTTCTCTATTAGCGTAATAATCTAGAAACTCTTTCCATAAAAGGTCATATTTAAGTTTTCTATTGTGACGCTATCTGGCCTGGTGTGGCCCACGTAACAATGTCCCCCTTTCGTGTGTGCTGGTTGCCTGGTGCTCGGGCGCCTTCAGCGGATAAGGCTTTACGGTCGCACTTACTAGAGGGGTTGCCGGGGATAGCTGCAGTGGGAAGGTTCAGGGTTGTTGAAAGAAAACTTGGGATTTATTTATATCGTGGCTTTTATTTAACACTTGGTTTCACTCCAAAGAAAATACAGAGGACTCTGTCGGTGCCGGTGACGGGGTATGGTCGAAGTTATGGCTAAAATCCCGACATGGCACGGGCCGGTAACATGTCCGCTAGTGGGTAACGGTGTAGTATTTGCCCTAGAGACTAAATAGAATCAAAATCGCGAACCGGTAAAATTACCGGTTGGTGAAACGGCCGGTAATCGCGTCTAGTTACCGCTAGGAGAGCCACAGCTGCCACTAGACAGGGGAAAAGTAACGCGAAGCTACGGGAGCGAGAATATCGCGAACCGGTAAAAGAACGCCTAACAGAAACGGTCGGAAACTATACCAAGCTGCTGCCAGGAGACCACGGCTGCTGCTAGGCGCGGTAAAAGTAACGCGGAGTTACGCGAACGTGAATATCGCGAACCGGTAAAAAAACGGCCAAAAGAAACGGTTGGAAACTATACCAAGCTGCTGCCAGGAGAACCACGGCTGCTGCTAGGCACGGTAAAAGTAACGCGAAGCTACGCGAACGAAAATATCGCGAACCGGTAAAAAGACCGGTTAATAAAAACGGTCGGAAACCAAACCTAGCTACTGCCAGGAGAACCACGGCTGCTGCTAGACACGGTAAAAGTAACGCGAAGCTACGCGAACGAAAATATCGCGAACCGGTAAAAATACCGGTTAATAAAAACGGTCGGAAAGTACACCTAGCTACTGCCAGGAGAACCACGGCTGCCGCTAGGCGTTAAAAGAACGGAAAGAAACGGTGTGGCTGACGTACGCAAACGTCTCGTACTCATCACGCGGTTTGTAAACCTCGGTGTCGACCAGGAAAACCACGGTCAAGACAATCTTGGCAAACTGCTACTAGGCACGGAAAACGCTCGGATCACTACGTATCGACCAGGAAAGCCACGGTTCAGAAACTCGGTGTAGAGTGAGTTTACGCTTCAAATAGGGACAGTATATATACTAGGCTGCTAATTAAACGATTCGAGGCTTGCAAAAAAACCTGCCTCGATCTGAAAATAAAATAAAAGTTGGATCGTTCGCAGCCAAGAATCGAACCACGGACCTCTAGAACGGTAGTCAAGCACCTTAACCCCGTAGCCATGGCGCTAGCTGTATAAATGACCATAACTTCGTCACACTATGTTGTGTCAGCGGTTCGTCCAGTAATTTACAAATATAAAATTATGACTTATAGATCTATCTGGAAGTTACTTATACATATAAGAAAGAAAATATGTATATTTTTCAACTAACATTTGTTGATCATTTGCATTAAAACCATATACATTGTGATTTGAATTAACCGTCTCTTTATGTTCACGTAGTAATTTTACGAAATATTTGATTTTATTACATGGCTTTGTAAAATATTTTTTATTTGATTTAGTTATTATATAGAACCCACAATTGTCACAAGAAGGTATTTTATCATTTCTTCTAAACGCACACTCTAAACATTCTCTACATATATAATAATCTGGACCATCCATTTATAACAAAATAAATTTGTTAATTTATTACAGCATCTTTTTCTATCCATGTATTATGAGTGTTATCAAAACCTAACAATTTAACAAACACTTTATTTGCTTTACGTCTTATTACTTTCTCTACAAGGAAAACATTCGGGTACATTGTTTTACTCATTTCTTGTTCATAGAAACAACCTTCTATTAATTTATTTTAAAATATTATTTGAAAATACCCCTAAGCCTTAATGTATTTAAGAAAAAATCTATATACGTATTTCGAGAACTAAGTTCTCATCATCAGTAGAACTGAGAGGGAGCAATTCGAGACTAGTTATCCAAGCTAGTGATCGAGGTTGACTCCAACTCAGTTTTCGAAAAATATCTATTTATACTAAAACGAAGCTACCTGCTGTGTCCTAATCTCTAGTAACTAATGGCTATCCGCCTGAGTCATCCTAAAATCTAACTTCCTAGAAAATCAAATAATCTACTATTAGGTATGGGACCAAGGTCAGAATTAATTAAACGATGTTTGTTCTTGAAAATATTAATACTTTCAAATGCGTCTAACTGTTTGTTGTTATTAACAGATTTTAAAAGCTTCAAGTTATCCAATTCGATTTTATGATCTTTTTGAAAGATGTGTTCTGCAACGCTTGATTTTTCAGGAATCCCGTATTTAACTTAGTTGAGATGTTCTTTAAACCTTGTAGATATTTGTCTCTTTGTTTGTCCAATATAAATTTGATCACAGTCATTACATGAAATTTGATATATGCCTGAATTTTTTAATTGTTCCGTCTTGTCTTTTGGATTACCTAGTAACGTTTTGAGTGTATTATTTGATTTGTAAGTTATTTGTGTATCGAATTTCTTGAAAATTTTACCTAAACTACGGGAGACAGGGTCGTAAGGCAGAGAAAAAAACTTTTTATTGGTATTTTTTGTTGAAGTTAATGTGCTACTGTTTGAAATATCTTTTTTCAGCTTAAATCTTGTTACAAGTTTGTCTATTATTTTATCCGAAAAACCATTAGTTACTAGAGATTAGGACACAGCAGGTAGCTTCGTTTTAGTATAAATAGATATTTTTCGAAAACTGAGTTGGAGTCAACCTCGATCACTAGCTTGGATAACTAGTCTCGAATTGCTCCCTCTCAGTTCTACTGATGATGAGAACTTAGTTCTCGAAATACGTATATAGATTTTTTCTTAAATACATTAAGGCTTAGGGGTATTTTCAAATAATATTTTAATTAGAGTAAGCCTTAGAAGATCAATTATTTTATTTTAGTTATGGCTTCCCGGTCAACTGAATTAAATATCTATTCTAAACTGAAAACGAAAATTAAGTTAATTAACGCCGATATAATTTTCTTAAAGAAATGTAAACAAGAATTTATATTTCCAAAATTCATGAAAGTAACACTATCAAAAAACTGCAAAACACCAGAAACCATATTACAAAGCACCAAATCGAAATGGCTAAAGAGTGAGATAAATTTTCTCTATGCAAAACGGAACAAACTGGAAATTACGCTCTACAACTTGCATTTAAAATTAACCAAACATTTGAATAATGCTGAATACCACTCATGGTTAATATTTGACAAAAAGTTATATGAGATAATACAACACAAATTCAGCAACAAAATGATGAAATTAAATAAAAAATTGCATAACTTAGTTCCGAAAAAAGTAGTCAAAAAAAGTAGTATTTGTGAAGAGTTAGTTATTAATCAATCGAAAGAACATTTTAATAAAACTGAAATCAATTTACTTAACAAAGGACTGAAATACGCACTTAAAAATAAAATATCACCGTTAGAAGAACTAATCGCGTCTATAGAGTCTAATATTAAAAGGTTTGATCATTCAACCAAAGAATATATTAGAAACGCATGTAAAATACAAATTTCAAGCAACATCAAACAAAATAAAAAAAATTATTTCTCTAGCAACGAAGAACATAAAATAATAAATAACCTACGGAAACGAGACGTATTTTACACAAAAGCAGATAAAGGAAACAAAATTGTCATATTAAACAAAACTGACTATTATGACCGAGTTAATAACCTATTAACAACAGGACCTTACACGGAAATTAAGAAAACACCATTGAACAAAATGACCACGTCATACAAAAATTTAATTAAAGAATGCCCAAAATTGATCACCAGCCAGCTAAAATATCATTTAGCAGTTTCAAACCCCGTGATGCCAAAAATGTACTGTCTTCCAAAAATTCATAAACCAGGTAACTCTATGCGGCCAATTATTTCAGGAATAAACTCACCTACTTATCTACTTTCAAAATGGCTATTCCAACAAATCAAGGATTTACCGGCTCAACCAGAAACTTTTGCAGTTGACAATACTATTCAGTTTATAAATAAAATTAAAAATTATGAATTAAACGAGGATGAAATTTTAGTTTCTTTTGATGTTAGTGCTTTATTCCCCAGTATACCCATTCCACAAACTTTAGAATACTTAAAAGTATTTTTGAAAAATAATAACATAGATTCTGAGAAAATTAATGAATATTTAAAACTAACTAAAATCTGTATGAATCAAAATTACTTTCAAATTAATAATAAATTTTATCAGCAAACGGAAGGTACAGCAATGGGTAACAGTTTGTCTCCATTCTTAGCGAACCTGTTCATGAGTAATTTTGAAATAAATTTTAAAACACAAAATCAATTATTTCCTAGAGTTTGGATTCGTTACGTAGACGATATTTTTGCAATAGTTAATACCAAAGAATGCAATTTAGATCACTTCGTTACAGATTTAAATAACGTTTATCCGACCATTAAATTCACGATTGAAAAAGAAGTTAATAATAAATTACCGTTTTTAGACGTACTGGTTATTAGAAATGGTAATAAAATTTAATTTGATATTTACAGGAAAGCCACTAATACTAACAGATTCATAATATCTGGCTCGAATCATCATTGGCAACACAAAACGGCAGCACTAAATTTTTTAGTCAACCGATTAATTAATTTCCCATTAAATAAAACACGTTATAATATTGAATTAAAATTAATTAAACAGATTGCATATCATAACGGTTTTTCGGATAAAATAATAGACAAACTTGTAACAAGATTTAAGCTGAAAAAAGATATTTCAAACAGTAGCACATTAACTTCAACAAAAAATACCAATAAAAAGTTTTTTTCTCTGCCTTACGACCCTGTCTCCCGTAGTTTAGGTAAAATTTTCAAGAAATTCGATACACAAATAACTTACAAATCAAATAATACACTCAAAACGTTACTAGGTAATCCAAAAGACAAG
>OX122897.1:11021754-11161754 GCA_944738965.1 Nebria brevicollis | reverse complement strand
ATAATGATAGCGATTCATCCGACAATGATGATTTAACTGATGATGGTAGGTCCACCAATAGCGACTTATTTATTGATTATAATAATTTAGATGCAAATGAAATTTCAAATGAATCTTTTAGTTCAATTCTACCATATTGTTTCAATAACTCAAACCTCATTGTAATAACTTATTATAAATTGCTTATTCCAAGTTATACAGATTAAAGTTGCTGGAATATTAGTCGATTTTGCAGAAGAAGAAAAGAATGTTTAACTTCAAAAATTAATAATTCAGTTTGCAATATATTTAATCCTAACGAAAATATGATAGTTGATATGTGGTTATTTTTTAATAAAAAAAACTACACATTTTATTCTAAAAAAATCATCAATGTACTCTTTCTTGAGTAATCAAGAATATAATTATTGTTTTATAAATTTGAATCAAATTTTTGAATGGTGTTCATCAACCACGTGTACATGTAATATAAATTGACTTCTTTTAATGATTAGAACATATTATCATCAGTTAAATCATCATTGTTGGATAAATCTGTATCATTTTGCTAACTTATTGTTTAATAACGTAAATCAAATTGTAATAACATTTTTTTATTTTACAAAAATTCATCAACGTATTCACTTGTACATGTTCTATTACTGCTTTTTCTAATACATATTTAACTTTTTAAAAATAAATATTTTTATATTTAATACCTCATAAAACCTATCCCTATTAATCATCCAATCTATATAGTCTGTTGTATTATATTTATTTATTTATTTTTGTTACATAACTAATATTTAAATCTTTTAATTGTATGTTTTTTACATCGATATAATTGTTATTAAAAAGATATCACTAGGTCAAATGCAAATGTGATAAGAAAGAAAGGATGTGATATCAATAGTAAAAAAAATTCAATTATTAACAAAGCAATCATGGTAGAACAAAGTAAGTTTTTTTTAGAAGTGCAGTGATTTATATAAAAGTATATTAAAACATCTGCAGTGCCATGCACCGAACTTTCTTATACGCATATGGATTAAACCACATCGTAGTTACATTATTCTTCTAATTTATAATATTTGTTCGAACCTTTAGATCGCTTTTACACTAAATTTATTTCTTAGAATAAATATTAAATGTCAAACATCCAATTATTTAAGTCTATTTTGTTAAACAAATGACAGTCGCAGATGATACGATTTATGTAAAAATATATATAATAAGCAGAAATTTATTTTGAAACCAGTACTCTTTTTGGAAAAATATTTCAAACAAAAGTTGTGCCAAATAGAAATACCTTTAATTCTTGCTCAAGAAATTTTTCTGTTACCGTAACCATTTTTGAGTAATTACAGAAACTGCAAAAAATGACTAGAGTAAACAGGCACTTCCATTTTGAATAATTTTTTCAAAAATAGGAGGTGCACACCTCAGGCATATGCAAATCTTAAGTGTATATTTTCATAATTTTCCATTTAGCCGTTTGAGCTGTAGAGTGCTCACATACACACACACACACACACACATACACAGCCGAACGTCATTCCAAAAATAGTTGGAATCAATTCAGGGAAGGTCAAAACGTATATTTCCGTTAAAATCTCGAGATCGAAATTTTTCATGATTACAATACTTACTTATACTGCGTATAAGAAAGTAAAAAATTGTGTTTGTTTCAGATTCTGATAGAATTGTTAAATAATTTTTAAATAAAAAATGAAATTTAAATGTTGTTAGTACTTTTTAATGTTTGTATCTCTTTTAAATTTAAATATTTATTTTTTTTAGAAAAAAGAAACTATAATTTGGGGTGTCCCCCCAAATAATACAACCCTAATTTATGGTGGAGAAATGGGTGCCCTAGCGGCACTCATCTTTCACCATATTAATGTAATATATATTTATTAATTTGCTGTAAGCATTAAATATATATTAAAATTAATTAAGAATAAGTTCTCTTAATAAACCAATTTTTTTACTTTTCGTGTACTTTACAATACTTTCAAATTAGATGTACAAATGGTTGAATATATATCATTAAAACAAAAATTATTATGAATATTATGAATTCTAAGGCACCATACAACCTGCTTTAAATTCACGTTGAGTTGGTACACAACACCATTATGCAACTCGGGTTTTTAGTACTGCAACCTGGGGTTCTCTACCTGCCCTGCTTTACATTCACGTGAGATGGTACACAACACAAATATGTTACTTGGGTTACTCTATTGTTGTTTAGTACTGTAACCTGGGATGGTCTTCTGGTCTAATTAAATATACCCCAAACTTCAAACAACCCTCTTTACAATCACATTAAGTTTGTAGACAACATAAAATATGCAACAAGGGTTACTCTGTTGCTATATTGGTGTACTGTAAGATACCCCAAAACAAAGTACAACAATTATCATACAACCCGCTTTAAATTCACGTGATAAGGCACAGACAAATATACACAGGCGTATAACGTAATGCATAAACTATGCAGCGCTTAATATTGTAGTACCATTGCCGCACTTGAGGGGGCCGCTGTTAATACCATTGCCGGACTAGAGATGGCAACCGCTATTTCACTGAAGCTAAAACCATACATGTTCGACAGTTTCCGTTTTATGTCGATAAGAAATCTGATCTTATATTGAATAGTTCGTGAATTTTTACGGAGTGTTTAATTTGTATACAATTGCATGTATATTTAGCGGGTGATATGTTGGTTATATTTATATCAATTCCAAATTTATTTAAAATTAATATAAGATGTCTGGTCAGAAGTGTGTTTATTTTAATTGTAAAAAATCGCGTATGGACCACCCCAAATTATCCCTTTTTTAAATTTCCAGTCAAAGATAAAATAAAGTGTGAATTATGGGTCGCAAGAAGTGGTAATAAGTTTTCTATACTAATAGATATGCAATACTATTTCGTTAAATAATTTCTAAATAATTACAAGTTTCAAATAATTTAATTATACAATTATTTATTTTCAGGAAATTCATTACTTATCGATATGCCTTTTGCTAAACTTCAACGTAAACTGATTTGTGCGGATCATTTCAATTCTGATTCATTTGTTAATTGTTTGCGAAATAAATTGTGTGTCAATGCTGTACCGGTACAAGTATTAGAGATAACTTCTAATTTAATCCCATTATCACCATCAAAATTTAAAGTAGTGTCTCCTAAACTCAAATACAGTAATTTATATTCAGATGAAATTAATTTGCCTTCAACACCGGAAAGTCAGCCAACAATCAGTGAAGCTGCACAACAATGGTCATCTAATCCTTTGTGTTCCTCAGATTTAGCTTGTCGAAAAAAATTATTTTCTGATACTGAAACTCCGCGAGAGCAATTACTTCGTAAAAAATTAAAACGTGTTCAGCTTTTAAACAAAAATAAACGATCATTGTTATGTAAAACTAAAAAATTTAAGAAAGAAAGAAAATCAAAATTTGATTTTCTTTCCGATATCAATAACTTTAATTTTAAATCAGAATATTCTAGGGTATTGGTACAAATGCAAATATGTCATCGTACTAAAAACCAATGGTCCAAAACGGAAAAAGAATTTTCTCTATGTTTTTATTTCAAATCACCTTCAGCCTATAATTTTTTTATAAGTGTTGGTATAATACTTCCGGCTATTTCAACAATAAAGTTGTGGATAACTAAGTCAAAATTTAAAACTGGTTTTAGTCCAGCCCTTTTTCAACAAATAGGACTTAGGCATCAACAATGTCTGATACGGAAAAATGTTGCGTTGTTGCCTTTGATGAAATGGCTTTAAAAAAATTTTTGGAGTATAATAAACAATTTGATATGATTGAAGGTTTTGAAGACTTAGGACCACTTGGTCGAAATTTTAAATATGGCGGAAGCGCCTTATTATTTATGGTTCGTGGTTTATATTCCAAGTGGAAACTTCCAGTTGCATATTTCATATCTGCTAGCAGTGTTAAGAATACTGAATTAACAAAATTAATTGTAATGTGTATAGAAAATTTGATAAAAACCGGTTTAACTCCTAAAGCAATTGTTTGCGATCAAGGGTCGAATAATAGAAGCGCTCTTGATAATTTAAATGTTAACGTAGACAGGCCTTATTTTACTGTTAATAATCAACAAATATATGTCATATACGATGTGCCACATCTATTCAAAAGTGTTCGAAATAATTGGTTAAATTGTAATTTTATTTTATATGGCAATAAAGTATCGTTTACAGACATAATACAAACTTATAATATAGATAAATGTAGTCAACTAGCGAGATCGAACTGTAAATTAACAGAAGCTCATATAAATCCAAATAACTTTCAAAAAATGAATTGTAAATTAGCTTTACAAATCTTTAGCCATAGTGTAGCTGCTTCTATTAGAACAGCCATCGGCACAGGTGAACTTAAAAGTAATACCGGTGTTCACACGGCTGATTTTATTTTGCAAATGAACATATTATTTGATTCACTAAACAGTCACACCCTCTTTGATAAAAATCCCAATAAATGTGCAATTTCAGAGAAATCTCCGAATATAATAAATATTTTAAACGAGGGATATGATATGATGAATAATATTCAAAAATTAAATCCACGTTGTCCACGTCAACCTGATTGTTTTACAGGACTAAAATTGACTATAAATTCAATTTTAATGTTATCGAATTCGGAACTGAAGTTAAATAACCAGCAGTTTATAACAACAGCAAAATTGAATCAGGACTTTCTTGAAAATACATTTGCAATGATACGCCAACGAGGCGGCTTTAATTTTAATCCAACCGTTAAAACATTTAGAACAAGTCTACGTGTTATTGCAATAACTTATTTGATGAAACCCCCAGAATCTTCAAATAGTTTAGATGATATAGACGAAAACTTAGAATTGATTACTTCTAATGAACAATTAAATAAAGAACCATGCGAAAATAATATCGAAATTATAATAAATAATATTCAAGTTCCAGATTGCCCCGAGCACCCATTAAGTCTTCCTGCTCATCAAGTAGAAAAACATAATTTAGAATCATGTTCCGTGTTATATTTTGCTGGTTATTTAGCTTTTAAATGCATTGGTAAATTTAAATGTATCGATTGTAAGGCACAATTTATTCGTGAAAACGAAAGTATTACATTTAAAAATGAATTATTAATAATTGAAAAAACGTGCAGCTCTAAAAATCCTTTAGGCAGTCTTCAAAAACCTTCAAAATCATTAATTAATATAGCATTTTTAAGTTTACAAATATTCTCTAAAGAATTTGAAAAGATTAAACATTTGAATTTTCTTAAACGGAAGTTAATAAACAAAATTATTTTTAATATAAACAATATGTATCAGGGCTGGCTTGACGAAGCCGATACATGCTATGACCATAAATTATATCTTATTAATTTATTAATTAACACCAAAATTTATACAGAATGTAAATGGATTTCAGAAGAAGCAAGAAATAATAAAAGTACCGCAAAAAGGAAATTGAGTATTATATCCAACAACTAGAATTCAAATCAAAATTAATTTACAATCAAATATAAAATATAGTAATATTTATTTAAATATTGCGGTTGAACACATTATATTATTTTAAATGCCTTTAAACTCTCAGTAAATTTATCTTTTTTAATTAATATATATTATGTTATTATTGTGGTAATAGTTAGGTAGTTGTCATTAAACATGTGGGTGCCACATTGATGAGTAAACTTATTTGATTTAGTGACAACTCATTCGATAATGTTTATATTACTTCTACTTGAGCAGGTTAAATTATCCAACTATATCTCTATAATACCTTTATCCAAAAGTACCCGATGTTTCCTTTCCCATCCCGGCAAGAGTTAGATTATTTATTTAAAAACGTGTTTCAAATTTAGTTGGCTTGAAAGATTTTTTTATAATTAAACAAATCAGCTTCTACCACCTCGTGGTTCATGCCGGACAACAATACACGTAAAGTAAAGCACGTCTAATTTGAAAACGTGAATTGTTGACAAACCGAAGCTGAAATTAAACCATCACAAAATTTTTCTTTAAACTTTTAGGCATGTTTGCGCTTTATAATATGTCAAATACATTAAATATTGTAATTTGTAACATATTTTTATAAATGTCTATTTATCATTTTTTATAATTTTTTTAATTGCGTTTAATTTGTATTGCCGTATTCCCCGTCTTGGTATTCCGTTATATTATTTTTCTTTGTAAACTATATTTTCCATTGTATCCGAGGTTACAATGAAGGTAAAAATATTGAAACGTTATGTTGAAATATCCATGCATATATACAAAAGTTAATTCATATTATGTTTAGTCTAAGGGTTTTGTCCTTAGTTATAGTTACACGTATAAGAGATATATGGTCGTTTATTATTTCAAGAAAAGGACCAATGTGTAGAAGAAGAGTAAACAGATATGGTCAATTTTAAGATCTGGCGACGAACCATTTTGGGCAGTCTCATATATGATGCTGTAGTGGTAAAGCATAGTTATAAACTATCCGAGACCGTAGACATAATAAAGAGCCCGATTTAATATAAAACTTGTATTGTTCTTTATTAATTAGATCCCAAAACCCAATACGTTACCATATATATAGGTAAATATTAAAAATTTTGTTTACGAAAATGTCAAAAACTCTTTCTAACACATTGCAACATTATTAGAATCAAGCGTTCGACTTTCTCAAGGCTGTATTTGCTACTACAATGTTTATAATATTCATTCTACAATGCATCAGTGTTTTATAAGTAAATGCTGATGTCTCATAATTAAGTTATTAAAGAGCCAGACAACAGATTAATTTAACAGAATTGTAGATGATAGGCACAAACATTATAATAAACCTTTGTTAAATAAAATCAATATTTTTTAAAATGGGTTTTACCGAGTTAAAATCTTAACTTATGAAAATCAAAAAAATGTTTCATGATTTCAAGATTTTATCTTAAATGATCATAATGTTGGAGAATATTTTTTTAAATTTTATTTAATATGCGGATCGAAGTCTATGGTCATTACCGCTTGTACAGATGAAAGTAAAAAAAATATTAGTTATAAAAGAAATTGGGTTTTATATAACAAGGGAAAAAAAAATTAAAATATATAAGAGCGCTTTTTCTAACGTAGTTATAGATCGGTTATAAAATACAATATAAACAGTTTTAGAAGAACAATACTAAAGTCTAATTAATGTCATTACGATGAATATGTATAAATGACTGGTTGACCTGATGCTAAGACATCCTACGATCACATCGATGGTTATAACGGCGCCTAAGGTTTGGGCGTCGCCTTGGTATCCTTCACACCTGCATTATAAAAATACAACATGTCATACCGATACCACAAGACATTATAAAAAGGATTAGGTAGGTTACAGAATATGGAGACAGTGCCTTCAAGCCCTGTACATACTTGTCCACGACAAGCTTATCTACCAACAGGTCCAACCCTGGACCTCTGCCAGATCCACCCTGATGGTAGTCTTCCCTCATGGGCATCCTCTAACAGATCCAATCCTGGAGCTACCAGGCACACCCTGTTAGATAGGCAACCACCAGCAAATCCAACCCTGGTCCACAGCCAGATACACCCTGAAGGCAGGCTTCCATTACGGGCATTCCCTAATGGGCATCTCCTAGTGGGTCCATTCCTGACTCTACCAGTCACACCCCACTAGGTAGGCAACCCCAAGTAGGTCCAACCCTGGACCTCTGCCAGATCCACCCTACTTGGACGAATTTCCCTCAGGTCCAACCCTGGTCGAAGCCAAATCCACCCTGAGGAAGAAACAGCTGCACCCACGGTGCAAGTACTGAAATACAGGTCTAATCTTGGAACAAGCCAAGCACGCCCTGATTAGAAGATATAACATTGAGGATAAGGAATTAGGAATATACCTGAATGACAGTGAGAATACTCACTCAACAATTAGCAATCCGCCATCAACATACAGCATTGGTTTGACCAACAGCATCGCTCGTCCCTTGGACCGCGTCACCCCTCGTATGTACTCACACATGCACAATTCACCCACTCACAACCATAGTGCACAGTCTCACGCATCAACGGTGACTGTTCTACTTAAGAAAGATATAGTTCAACGTCTGCTTACAGTGAAAATTTAAGAACACAGGACCATAATAAATTAATGCCTTCCAAATATATATATATATATATATATATATATATATATATATATATATATATATATATATATATATATATTTGTAAGGCATTAATTTATTACGGTCCTGTGTTCTTAAAATTTCACTGTAAGCAGACGTTGAATTATATCTTTCTGAAGTAGAACAGTCACCGTTGATGCGTGAGACTGTGCACTATGGTTGTGAGTGGGTGATTTGTGCATGTGTGAGTACATACGAGGGGTGACGCGGTCCAAGGGACGAGCGATGCTGTTGGTCAAACCAATGCTGTATGTTGATGGCGGATTGCTAATTGTTGAGTGAGTATTCTCACTGTCATTCAGGTATATTCCTAATTCCTTATCCTCAATGTTATATCTTCTAATCAGGGCGTGCTTGGCTTGTTCCAAGATTAGACCTGTATTTCAGTACTTGCACCGTGGGTGCAGCTGTTTCTTCCTCAGGGTGGATCTGGCTTCGACCAGGGTTGGACCTGAGGGAAATTCGTCCAAGTAGGGTGGATCTGGCAGAGGTCCAGGGTTGGACCTACTTGGGGTTGCCTACCTAGTGGGGTGTGACTGGTAGAGTCAGGAATGGACCCACTAGGAGATGCCCATTAGGGAATGCCCGTAATGGAAGCCTGCCTTCAGGGTGTATCTGGCTGTGGACCAGGGTTGGACATGCTGGTGGTTGCCTATCTAACAGGGTGTGCCTGGTAGCTCCAGGATTGGATCTGTTAGAGGATGCCCATGAGGGAAGACTACCATCAGGGTGGATCTGGCAGAGGTCCAGGGTTGGACCTGTTGGTAGATAAGCTTGTCGTGGACAAGTATGTACAGGGCTTGAAGGCACTGTCTCCATATTCTGTAACCTACCTAATCCTTTGTATAATGTCTTGTGGTATCGGTATGACATGTTGTATTTTTATAATGCAGGTGTGAAGGATACCAAGGCGACGCCCAAACCTTAGGCGCCGTTATAACCATCGATGGGATCGTAGGATGTCTTACCATCAGGTCAACCAGTCATTTATACATATTAATTGTAATGACATAAATTAGACTTTAGTATTGTTCTTCTAAAACTGTTTATATTGTATTTTTATAACCGATCTATATCTATGTTAGAAAAAGCGCTCTTATATCTCAGAAGTGGGATCGGAATTCTTCTAGTTGATTTGCGTATTCCGATCAACATTCTTCGAGTTGATTTGCGTATCCCGATCGTAATTCTACGAGTTGATTTGCGTATCCCGATCGGCATTTTTCGAGTTGATTTGCGTATCCCAGTTTTACGAAATCACACTTAAAGTATTTCAATTTATCGAAATAATGCTAAAGATAAATATGGTCGTGCGCCACTGTGTTGTTTAGTACCGATAGACTAATGTTTACGTATAGAACAAAAAGGGTCCATTGAATACTCGATGGCATGGTCATAGGAATGCATATACTCGTGCGCTATCGGCACGGACAAAAATAATAAACAAACCTTATCACCAAGATTTTTCTTATACAGACGCAGCCACTCTTTGTGCCACAGATTTATTTTACGCTGGCTGTAATTACTGTGGCATACGGTTTCGTCACCAATGATTTTGAATTTTCATCGCTGACTTCATTTTCGGATGAATAGTCGGGTGCCCCACCTGATGTTACCTGTAGTTTTATTAGATTTGAACAGCAATATTGACGAATCTTGTTCGTTTGCTGCGATTTACAATGTACTTATCATTAGGGAGTATTTTTGTCTCTTTCAATGGTCCAGCATATGGCGATTGCAAATATTTGCATGTATCTTCGCTTGAGACTTGTTTCTCAATTGCAGCAGAATTATCTGATCTGTATTTACGTGCAGGTTTTCGTTTCTTGTCGAACCTGTGATTATAAACTAGTACATCAATTTTGAGTTTTTCTGCACTTTTTCGTATTTGTTGAGGTCCGTTTGAATAGTACTGCTTCGATTTCACTAGTTTCTATGAGTAACCTCTTGATCTTGGTCTGAAGACAGACAGCAGATCACTAGATGTTTTACTTGTAGCTTTGTACTTCGTACTAATGAGTACAAATATTACAATTAATTTCAGTGTCCCATTCATCTTGTGCTTCACAGTTTGATGAAGATGACGTTGAACTGGGTGTTGCAACAGCATTAAGGATGTGCTTGGTTCTATTTCTTTACAAAGTTTGGTGAACGATTTTGAAATGAACGCGGTTCTTCAATCGCTTATTGATCTGGTTGATTTTATTAATTTTGTGTATGCAACGACAATTACTGGGGGATGAATGTCTTTATGATTGGTTTTAAGAAACGGTGCAGAAAGATCTATTTTGAATCGTATGAAGAGGTACCGGCAAATTCGCTATTGGAATGGCTAATCCGTGCTTTTGCCTGAGGGTTTTTTGTGAAACTGCTATGTATTTCTCGTGACATATATCAGTCGTGGAAGCCAATACGTTTAAAATAATTTTTTTAATGTATTATGAACAGAAAAACGTTCCATATCGTTATGCGCCGATTGTGCAGCCTGAGTACGCATTTTTTTGTGCTACTACTAACTGAATGCCTATCGCTGTTATTTGGTCTAGTAGTCCTTCTCTAAATGCATTATCTTTGTAAAAGTTTAGTTCGTAATCCGTTTCTGATGGTTGTGATAGTACGCTGTGTACTTCCTTAATTTTATGCAGCTGTTGATTCTTCAGATAGCATCCATTCATTTCATTTTGAAATCTTTTTATTTATTAACATTTATTACAATGTTATTTAATATTAAATAAACACATGATTGGTTTTATCAGAGCTCTTACTCACCAAGAGAGTGTATATCATTGTTTAAGTATATATTGTGTTGTGTTCTTAAAACATTGCGTTATTGTCTGTTATATTTTGGTTTACATACATTTTTGTGTTAAGATTGTGTTTTATGGGAAAAGGGGAACCAAAAACCCATTTAAATGCATAGCATTTTGTCCGAATAGTATACAAAGTTCTACACCAATGCTTAAGTTCAGATTGCTTCCGGTGGTTCTTGTTTGGTTTGCGATTTCGATTGGAATCATCAACATGATTCATCCAGGTTCAGGTCTGTATTCTGCCGTGTTCTTGCCAGTCGAGCCACCATTTTGAAATTCATAGAAATACAGTTTGTGGTGCTTTGCAGTCTGTAATCATACCGAATTGGATTGGAACTACGACCACAATTTTATGTTTAGAATACGGGTGGTTCTGTTCATGTGCGATTGTTTGTCTACTGTTTCGTGATACTTTTGGTTAATTTGTCTACTGTTCTACGCTGTTTACTGGCTCAGGTATGAGCTTCTGTAATTGCTTTTGGATTGCATATTTCAGGCATGGGACGTTTGATTAATTTTTCTATCAATACGTTGTAAGCATTTGTTGTTCAGTTTAATTTCATGATTTATCCTATTTCAGAAGTTGCGTTGGATGTCCAGCCTTGTCGGCATCCTTATAAACAAATTGTCGAAAGTGGATGGTCATATCAATAAATTACTAATTGAGTGGTACAGTGTTTCGAGTTGTACTACGTTTGTTCCTAGCTAGTTACTACTCAGACTATCTACATTAAACAATTTACATTTGATTTAGATATCTTTGATTGAGTGTAGTGGATTTCCAATTTAGTTGTAGTATCGAAGATTTGCGTAGA
The DNA here is from genome assembly GCA_944738965.1 of Nebria brevicollis. NCBI lineage: Eukaryota > Metazoa > Arthropoda > Insecta > Coleoptera > Carabidae > Nebria > Nebria brevicollis. The sequence continues at coordinate 11,149,946 of OX122897.1, read as the reverse complement.
TTAATCTGATCATTAAGGTAGATTTCTGGCGGGTCAGATATGGTGGAGATTGAAATGTTGTAATATTGCATCTTCCTATTTTCCGTTATGGAGTTTTAAAGAGTAAACGTCAACGCCAATTAAGTTTTAAAAACATTGGTATATTTGAAGAATGTTGGCGGATCGAGGAGTTTCTTTTGCAGCCTTTATTTTGTGTTCATCTGGTCTGATACCGTCATGACTTGTGTTATGTCCCGGGTAGATGATGGTTGTTTAAAAGAAGTGGTTTTTGATGAAACAACGTCCAAGTAGGGTGGACCTGGCTTTGACCAGGGTTGGACCTACTTGTGGTTGTCTGCCTAACAGGGTGTGCCTGGTGGTTACAGGATTGGACCTCTTAGGGGACTCATGTAGTAATAGATATCTGGTAGTATCCTGATGTCTACTGTGAGATGGTGAAATGTCTCCGACCGCATAGACGGTCATTTATTTGCAAATGTGAATTAATTCTTCGAGGACGAAGTATAGTCAGGATTGGTCGACTGTAAGGCATTAATTTATTACGGTCCTGTGTTCTTAAAATTTCACTGTAAGCAGACGTTGAACTATATCTTTCTTAAGTAGAACAGTCACCGTTGATGCGTGAGACTGTGCACTATGGTTGTGAGTGGGTGAATTGTGCATGTGTGAGTACATACGAGGGGTGACGCGGTCCAAGGGACGAGCGATGCTGTTGGTCAAACCAATGCTGTATGTTGATGGCGGATTGCTAATTGTTGAGTGAGTATTCTCACTGTCATTCAGGTATATTCCTAATTCCTTATCCTCAATGTTATATCTTCTAATCAGGGCGTGCTTGGCTTGTTCCAAGATTAGACCTGTATTTCAGTACTTGCACCGTGGGTGCAGCTGTTTCTTCCTCAGGGTGGATCTGGCTTCGACCAGGGTTGGACCTGAGGGAAATTCGTCCAAGTAGGGTGGATCTGGCAGAGGTCCAGGGTTGGACCTACTTGGGGTTGCCTACCTAGTGGGGTGTGACTGGTAGAGTCAGGAATGGACCCACTAGGAGATGCCCATTAGGGAATGCCCGTAATGGAAGCCTGCCTTCAGGGTGTATCTGGCTGTGGACCAGGGTTGGACATGCTGGTGGTTGCCTATCTAACAGGGTGTGCCTGGTAGCTCCAGGATTGGATCTGTTAGAGGATGCCCATGAGGGAAGACTACCATCAGGGTGGATCTGGCAGAGGTCCAGGGTTGGACCTGTTGGTAGATAAGCTTGTCGTGGACAAGTATGTACAGGGCTTGAAGGCACTGTCTCCATATTCTGTAACCTACCTAATCCTTTGTATAATGTCTTGTGGTATCGGTATGACATGTTGTATTTTTATAATGCAGGTGTGAAGGATACCAAGGCGACGCCCAAACCTTAGGCGCCGTTATAACCATCGATGTGATCGTAGGATGTCTTAGCATCAGGTCAACCAGTCATTTATACATATTCATCGTAATGACATTAATTAGACTTTAGTATTGTTCTTCTAAAACTGTTTATATTGTATTTTATAACCGATCTATAACTACGTTAGAAAAAGCGCTCTTATATATTTTAATTTTTTTTCCCTTGTTATATAAAATCCATTTTCTTTTATAACTAATATTTTTTTTACTTTCATTTGTACAAGCGGTAATGACCATAGACTTCGATCCGCATATTAAATAAAATTTAAAAAAATATTCTCCAACATTATGATCATTTAAGATTAAATCTTGAAATCATGAAACATTTTTTTGATTTTAATAAGTTAAGATATATATATATATATATATATATATATATATATATATATATATATATAAGTATATTTTTATATATATATGTAAGCCACAATTTAAAGAGTTCAAAAGGAGCGGAGATTAGGTTAAGAATCGACACATGTATGATGCAGTAAACAACTGTAATATAAATAATATGTACACATTAGCAAAGTCCAGAAATATAATGGTAAACGAATAAGATTAAAACTAAAGCTTAAAACTAACCTGAATCAATACAATTGCCGATAGCAAGCCTTTGTATACATAAATACAATAACCTCAATCCTAACAGCTCGGAGTCTAGTTACGAACCAAGTCTCACGCGCGTGTCAAGCGACACCGCCAAGCTTGATTACGCACAAGCTTACATCCCCCGTTTTTAAGACCGAGGGTACGCGCCATCGGTGTAAGGAACAATCTTACTAGCATGAAAAATATTTGACTCATTTTTCCTTAATCTACTATCTAACAAGAACGTTACATCAGAAATTTTCTCTTTAATTTTAAAGGGACCTACTCTAATTGGATCTGTTTTATTTTTATTCAATTTATTAACGTTTTGTACATAAACTAAATCTCCTACCTTATAATTTATCTGTTTTACATTTTTATCGTAATAGTCTTTATTCTGGTTGTGAATTTCTTTTGATTTCTTAAAAGCTATTTCTCTATTGTTGACTAAATTTGTCAAATTATTGTCGTTCACCTCATCAGGTAGAAATGAAAGGTTTAATCCTGTCAGCAAATAATTGGGAGTGAATCCGGTCGAACTGTGAATTGTGTTGTTATAATCCTTTACACATTCCTCTGCTACCTGAGGCCATGATTTATTTTTATTTTCATAGATTTTACATCGTATTCTGTTGACCAAAGTCTGATTTGTCCTTTCGTTTAATCCGTTAGAAAACGCACAATCTACTGCTGTAAAAACTAATGCTACTTTCTGTTTATTTAAATATTGCTTAAACTGTGCTGAATTTATACCAGGATACTGATCTGATAAAACTAATTTAATACTTCCATTTTTATCTACTTTCTGGATTAGATTTATAAAATCTTTAGCAACTTGAGTCTTTGAGGTTATTATGTAAGCAAATCTTGTAAAGTGATCCACCGCCAAATGTAAATATTTTTTTGTACTTTTGTTACCTTTGAAACCTCCAATTGTGTCTATAGACACTATTTCGAAAGGTTCCTTTGCTGGACCAAGTTGAGATAAAGGGGCTTTAAAGATACCTATTCTCGATTTATTTTTAATGCAAGTTTCACAAGATCTACAAGTCAATCTTATGTGTTTATACAAATTTTTGAAATAAAATTTTTGGCCAAAAGTTAAAATTAACTGTTTTGTGCCTATATGACCCTGATCAACATGTACCTCGTTGACGAGAGACTTTCCGAACTCTTCAGTAATCCATATTTTCTCTCTATTATTTAGAATTTTATAAATGATACCATTTTTAATAATGCATTTATCATCAGCTTTCAACAATTTCTGATTTTCTTTGATATCATTCAATTTCAGTAAATTTGAAGTTTTAATCACAGAATCCCTGTTTGTGTCCTCATGTGATTCCAAAACCGGATTTCTAGACAAACAATCAGCTTCAGTATTTTCTTTACCCGGATTATATACAATTTCAAAATCGAAATGTGAAATATAATTCAAAATCTGAACTAGTTCTATATCATTACTTTTTTTTATATTGAAATTTTCCAATGGTCTATGATCCGTAAATACGACGAACTTCTTTCCTATTAAATGAAATTGCCAGTATAAAATGGCTTCTTTAATGGCTAAACATTCTATAAAAATTGCTTTCTTCTTTTTCTGGGCGTCTGTCAACTTTCTAGAAAAGAAAAACACCGACTTCAAAGAGTTATTTTCCTGTGGCTGCTTCAATATTGCTCCAACTCCTTCGATACTTGCGTCAGTGAAAATAAATATTGGAGCCTCTGGATCAAAAATTGCCAAAGCAGGAACTGTGCACAGATATTCTTTTGTTGAATTAAAACTCTTCATACACTCTTCAGACCAATCGAAGGATACATTTTTCCTTAACAAATTTCTTAAAGGATCCAGTAAAGCTACGTGATTTGGTATAAACTCCAAATAAAAATTAATCTTGCCTAAAAACTGTCTAATTTGTGTTTTTGTTGTAGGTATTGGAAACTTCTTAATAGCCACTAAATTATCGTTTATTGGTTTAATCATATTGTTTCCAATTTCGTGTCCCAAATATGTTATCTTTTCTTGGGCGAACTGACATTTATTTTTATTCAGTTTGAAACCTTGTTCATATAATGCTTGCAATACCCGCTCTACATGATATAAATGTTCTTAGTAAGTTTTAGAGAACACCAATATATCATCTATATAATTTACTGTGAAAGCATCTAATTTGTTTTTTCTTAGCACGCTTGCTAAAACTCTTTGAAAGATCGCAGGAGCAGATTTCAAACCAAAAGGTAAACATCTCCACTGCCAGTGGCCATGATGGGTTACAAAAGCCAGCTTATATCTATCTTTTGCACGCACCGGAATCGACCAAAACGCCGAGTTCACGTCGAATTTTGAAAAAAACTTACAATTTCTGGCACGTACCGTAAGATCATCTATCCTTGGAAAAGGCTGACTTTCTGGCACTACTATTTTGTTGAGCTCTTTAAAATCGATACACAAGCGTGATCTTTTCCCTTCTTCTCTCTTAAAAACCATGGTTACAGGAGCTGCATAAGGACTGCTTGACTCCTCTATTAAACCTGCATTCCACAAATCCTCCACTTGTTTCTCAATTTCTAATTTATCTTGAAAAGAACACCTATAAGGTTTCTTTGAAATATATCTATTTTCTGTCAGTTTCACTGTGGCTTCATAATCCTTTACTGTTCCTGTATCAAACTTTGATTTGGCAAAAATTATTTCATTTTTTTTTATAATATCCTCTATTCTATTAGTGCTTATTTCACTAATGTGACTTTTCTTATCTAAATTTTTATTTTTCTGTTGTTTCTGTGATATACTCAACTTTTCATCCTGACAGAGCTTGAATTTTTTTATTGAATCTAGTCCCAATAGAAAATCACAATCAATTCCTTCTTTAACTATGAAAAACGGAAAATCCTCTTCTAAGTTACCAATTTTAGTACGTATTATTGCAATCCCCTCCGTTTTCGCCGTTCCAGCTACACATTTAATAATATCTCTCCCACCTATTATTTGTTGAATATTTCTTTTATGGTTCAAGAAGGTACTATTAACCATAGAAATATTGGATCCAGAGTCATATAAGCCAATTGCTGGACCACCGTTTGCAAAAAGCTTAATTTTAATAAGTGGGAGAACTATTCGTTTTTTGCCTCCTCATAACTTGCTACTACTTCCTGTAATTCATTATTATTTGTAACCTTGATATTTTCATTTTTAAAATTTTTAATTTGCCTATCTTTATTACGGCATATACTTTCTGAATGCAATCTATTTTTGAAACCTAACTTATCACAAATACTACATGGTCTTTTTTCACTTAGAATTCTCTTGCTTACATTGTCATTTTTTTGAATCGTTAATTTTACCAATTTGTTTTAATTTTGACATTAAATTTTCTATATTTATAATGGATTTTCTATCTAACTTATTTTGAATAAATTTTGGTAAACTAATCACAATCATGTTAATTTGTGTGTTTGTAGACAAGCTATCATCCGCTTCTAGCAATAATCTTCTTTTCTTTAACGCATATTCTAGTAGCGAGCCGTTATAGAATTTAAAATTGTAAGCATACGCTATATCTGTCCAGGATTGTGCAGAGAAGGTGTCAATAAAGGCGTTATTCCATGCCTCCCAATTTAACAAGGAATTACGCTTTACAAATACATTATACCAGTCTAACGCGGATTTCTCTAAAAACAATCGTAATACTTCAGCGTATTTATTTTGGGCAATCCCCACTCTGTCACACTCCTGCACAAATAATTTAATCCAAATACTCGCATTTATAATTTCAGTATCGAACTTTTCAATCACTATATCCTTTATCAAAGAGCTCGTTTTTCTTTCAAATGTGATTGTTGACTGTTCGTTTGCCCTAGCCTCTTGCTCTGAAGTAATCTCTTCCAGATATTCATCATACAACACGACGTTGCCTTCTGTATCCAAGTAAATTTTCTCAAGGTCTTCAGATAAAGTCAACACCACATTACGAAATTTATTGCGTACCTTCAAACACTTAACTACATTTTTAACGATTGGATTTTCAAAAAGCGTTCCATGCTGCGCACTAGTCTGCTTATCTGCTGGGAACAAGAAACTTTCCTCTTGACCGAGCAGCTGAATTCTTTTCACTTTAACTACGGTGCTTTTCGTATCTGCACCAGCCTCCGAGACAAAATAAAACTTTGCTTTACTCTCCATTGTATTGATTTGTAAGCCACAATTTAAAGAGTTCAAAAGGAGCGGAGATTAGGTTAAGAATCGACACATGTATGATGCAGTAAACAACTATAATATAAATAATATGTACACATTAGCAAAGTCCAGAAATATAATGGTAAACGAATAAGATTAAAACTAAAGCTTAAAACTAACCTGAATCAATACAATTGCCAATAGCAAGCCTTTGTATACATAAATACAATAACCTCAATCCTAACAGCTCGGAGTCTAGTTACGAACCAAGTCTCACGCGCGTGTCAAGCGACACCGCCAAGCTTGATTACGCACAAGCTTACATATATATATATATATATATATATATATATATATTTATATATATATATATATATATATATATATATATATATATATATATATATATATATATATATATATATATATATATATATATGTATATATATATATATATATATATATATATATATATATATATATATAAGTATATATATATATAAAATTTTTTTTTTTTTAATAATTCGTTCGTACGAAAATAACAAAATTATTTCTAAAACGCAATGTGGAGACATTGCTAACATCAAGCGTTCGACTTTCGTACACTCTCATGATTCAGACAAGCGTTCGGCTTTTTCAAGATTGTATTTGCTAGAACAAAGTTTATGGCTGTGACTGTACGTATATTCAAAACTTAATGATAGCACTCCTAGCACCATCTCTTGGTACAAAAAAGAACTATAACGACGCGCTGCGCGTAGTCCCATTTACATTGTCTATCTGTATATATTTAATCTGTGGTTAAGGGTATCTTAAAGTACCCCAAATATCTTACAACCCGTTTTACAATCACGTATTTAGGGTATCTTAAAAAACCCCAAATATTTTACAACCCACTTTACATCCACGTTATATCGGTAAGCCCTCTGACGTCAACAACTTCCCAACCAATCAGAAGCGAGACCTTCAACTGTTTCATAAACGACGTTTTATTACTAATAACAATATCACACCAGAAGTCTATGGGCAGAACACACACAAACCCCTACACAGAATACACATTTTCACATTAAACTCACAAAGTAAAACAAAAATAAAAACACTCAAAAACAACACATGGTCCCTTAAATTATCCGTTGTCAATTCCGATGATATCTCCCTCCGGTTGCTTTAAAACACATTAAAAAACCCTTCACCAAAAGACCCACTCTCACACACCACAACTCCAGAGCTATCACCGACGAACACAAGTCCGAGATGATAAAAAAACATTTTTGAACAAATACACGTAACACACATGCCAAACACACCCACACAAGATAAACTCACACAAGACACACTACAATATTTAAATACGCCACATTACAATGACTTCAAAATGCTGGTTAGACTCCTGACTACCTCATCGGACTTAACCAAAATAATTAACACCCTTCCTAATCGTAAAGCTCCTGCCCCAACCAAATAGAAAACCTTTTTCTGAAAAACCTGTCAAGAAAATTTATCATCCAACTCCACTATATAATTAATTCCATAATCAAACTGCACCACTGCCCTGCTACCTGGAAAACTGCTACTGTCCACCCAATTCTTAAACATAGTAAACTCCCATTTGAACCCACAAGTTATCGCCCAATTAGCCTTTTAAGCACCCTATCTAAGCTCACTGCAAAGATCATCCTCCCTAGTCTTACTTCCAAGTCAGACATTGCACGGTTCAGCAGGTGTGCAGGATCGTAACTGATATCGCGACACAATTCAATAAAAATAAGGTCACGAACAAGACCCTACTTGAGATAGAGAAAGCCTTCGATACCGTCTGGACAGTAGGACTCGTGGCCCAACAAGTCTCCATCGAATTATTTCCCACTTTAAACAAACTGATCTACTCATACCTCACAAACCAATCCTTTACATCTAAAATTAATAAAACCCTCTCAAACCTATCGTAACCGAAATTCCAAAGGCAGCGTCTTTGGGCCTAAACTATTCAACCTATACATCAGCGACTTACCCACATTCCCAAACACAAACACTGCACAATAGGCAGACGACACAGCAATTTACAGAAACTCATTTAATGCCCAAGTAGCCACAAAACAAACACAAATACACATAAACATATTTGAAAATAAACATATACACGAACAAAACCGAAACCATAGCCTTTACACGAATATTCACACACAACAGAATTGTCACACCACCCGAAATACATAAAAAAAATTACACCTACAAACAAAGTAAAATTCTTAATCATACACTTATACAGAACACTTAGGTACAACCAACATCTTAACCACGTGATTTATAAAGCATGTGCCGTCATTCGCAACCTTTATCCTCTCCTTGTCAAAACAGTTTAAAATAAGCTCCTCATATACACATCAATCATTCGCCCCATCATCATGTACGCGGCTCCGACCTAGTGTAACGCACCGGTCACTACCACCGCAACGCCTGCCAAACAAATTTCTGTGACTGGCGACCAGGTCTGGAAGATACACACGCATCACACAATTACACGTAGACACTAACATACCTTACTTCAGAGATAACATCCAGGACACATCACAAAAATTTTACAAAGACACACAATTTAAATTAAAACACAATCTTTAGAAATATCAAACCGATTCGCGACAACAACACCTCATGTAGACTCAAACACAAGCTACCATACCAAGCCTTACCCACATTTCATGAGATGTTCCATGATCAGAATACCTAACATTAGCACGCACAACAACACAGTACACTTCACAAAATAAAACTTTTCTCATACACAAAAAATGTAGCATCGATCATTAATTATATAAAATGTTTTGTAAATATATGTAATATTAAATCAGTTAAGTTAGTTAGTAAGATTTGTCAAAAGTTATCTTCATTAATTTGTATATAACTTAACTTTTTACACAACGTAAATGTCTTTTTAAATATTTAAATTGTATTGAAATATATAGCCATCTACTTCAAGCTATAAATCATAAGTAACTGTTTTAACTGTTTTAAATGATGACGTTTCTAATTCTATTTGTCGCTAAGAATTAGCAGGACAAACTGTTATGGGAAGCATTATATCATATAACGTAGCACTGTAACTCCTCTATCCTCAGAAGGAAGCCCCCTCCCGTGATGTAGTTACAGAATCTCCTTGTCTTCCCCCGTGCTTCGGATTTCGATGGCATTGTAACCCTTGTAATACGACGTAGAATGTTAGGTTTTCGTTGTCGAAACCATTTAATTGAGAAGTATAAGCCTACTTATTGCAATGTACAATAATATAGTCCAAATACTAGGGATTTAAATATCGATGTTTTCGTCAATTATAGTGGCAATTGGATTAATTGTTATATCACTGAGTGTAAGTGGGATTAATTTTATCGGAAATTTAGATATTTCAGAATGTATTAGTTCGAAATTTAATTTAGGCAAAGTTATGTGTTTTCCTTGCACTATGTCCATAAATCGTTGTGTTTGCAGTTTAATATTATTTCACAATTTTTATCGTAATTTATCAAGTATACGCCGGACAGAGAATCAATTTGAATTCCTTCGGTGCATCTGATAGTGTCTTTTCTTCTTTAGGAATCATTGCTAAATATTGCCTGCTTTTCGGAACTACTTTGTAACCTTAGTGCGTAAAATATATTATCTAGCTACCGTTACGAATAATTATCGATTACGACCGTGACATGTTTTGGTTAGTGAAAAAGAAAAAAAATTAAAAGCTTCAAGACCTCCATATATTTAAAAGAAAAAAATACAAACTACTCTGCCGGATTTAGGACGTCCGAAATAAAACCCGGGCTGGCGCCCATATCAAAAATAATCCTAAAGCTCTACTAGCCGATTCCGCACGGGAACAAGCTCCGCCCTGATGTGATTAAGTACCCCTTTTATGTTCATTCTCGAAATTTTTGTAATTATTTAATTTCCAAACGTTTTGCTTATGATACAGTAGTTCAAATTATATTTTAAATTAATTAAGTTAGTTTTTTTGTTTAATTTGTATTTGGCTCCCATTGCCCAGTTAAGAGTGTCAAAAAAATTTGTTATTAAAAATTGTTATTATTAGAAAATAATTTTGTAATTTCGTCCACCCTAATTGTATAAACTTCTAAGATAAACCTACCCCGACTCCGACTTGAGAGCTAGTCAAAGCAATTAGTTTTGATTCTTCGTGATGAAAATCGTTACAACTTCTAAGTGGTTTTCTTTAATTTCCATTTTTGTGCAGTGGTATTGATTCGAGAATTTTTTTTTTCGCATAGTTTTATTATGTTGTGCATAGAATTTATTTAGACACTGATATATTTTGCTTTGCATACACTTGTCACTCATAGGTATAGTATCACCATTAGATTTTATGGTGTACCTGATATTGGGTATTGTAGTTACAAACTCTGATTCGTACATCATGATGATTGAATACAAGTAGAAAAGGTCAAAATAAATTTTGAAACCAATGGGAGTTAATATAAAGAAAAATTATTTGTAGTGGTTTGATTTTACAATATAATTTTAATAGAGATTCGTAATTTAGTATATTTTCTTCATTTGGTTCAAAAGGTAATTGACGCTTATGGTGTATTCAGGTTTTCTTTAGTACTACTAGTAATTCCTCTGTACGTATTATACTTGGATGCAGGGTTCTTCATTTACAAAATGTTACAGTTTTCTATATCTTGCAAAATGTTCAAAATTGTGTTATGCAGTATAATAATCTGATCGTGAAGATTTTTTGCAAAGAAAATATCTTAAATGTACATATTATTTATTATTTCCGTTAATTGTATAATTTTAGACTTTAGAATTAACTCATTAACGCCGACGCGGCCAAAACTTTCCACGACTTTGCTTTGACGAGGTTTTCCTGCCAATTAGAATGCCAAACCTGTTTTCTTATAGGACAGCCCCACCCCGAGCGTGTACAGGTGTGTAAAGTGGTGCTAACCCAAAAAAGTACTTTCTCAGAGGCCAAACGTTCCACTATGTTTTGGTAGATTGCGTTTATGACAAATTTGAGTTTGGGTAGGTTTGTCACATATAAAAAAAAGATGTATCCAGGGATATTTATAATTTTCCTCCTTCACGCCTTTGCCGATGGTATATAGGGGGTAAAATTGGATAATAGAATACATGGAATGAAAAACTTTCTTTTGCCGAGATATAAAAGCCAATGGATTACTTATGATGTCCATGACCATTTACATGGTGTTGTACATTGACATAGTATAAATGTATAACACTATGTAAATGGTCATGGACATCATAAGTAATCCATTAGTTTTATTTCTTGGCAAAAGAAAGCTTTTCATTCCATGTAGCCGATTATCCATTTATACACCCTATATACCTCCGGCAAAATAATGAAGGAGAAAAATTATAAAAATCCCAGGAAACATGTTTTTTTTTATATGTGACAAACGTTCCCAAACTCTAATTTGTCATAAACGTAATCTATCAAAAAGTAATGGAACGTTTTGGCCGCTGAGAAAGCAATTTTTTCGGCTTTGCACCACATTACACCCCTGTACACAGATGGGATGGAGTAGTAGGTGAACTATTATCCTAAAATCGTAAAATTGAGAAAATTCCTTATAAGAAAACAGGTTTAGCATACGAGTTGGCTGGAAAACCTCGTCAAACCAATGTCGTGGAGAGTTTTGGCCGCGTCGCCGTTAATAGATTAATTCGTAATGTTGTATTTCTTAGATTGTACTTATAAAATTTTTTATTGTTTGAAGATTTACGGAGTAAGCTAACTTTAATTGGTTTTCCATGTTATACTCGTTGTGGTACATGTGTTATAATATTTGATTATATATTTTGCCATCTTCTGCATCAAGATAGCCGGTCATAAATTTAAAAACTGACCCTAACCTATCATTAAGCCCTATATTTTTTCTAGAGTAATTTGAGTGGATTTGTAGGTTGTTTATTATATTAATGAATGAATTCAAGAATATTGTCGTAGTTGTGAAGTACTCTCATAAATTGTGAATTATTTTCAATTGTTAATTTAAAATTTTCGAATTGATTATTTAGATTATCGTACTGTTCAAAGATAGGTTATAGGCTGTAGTAGTGAATAAATTTATTGCTTATTCAAGTATAGGGGGACCCAAACAGATAGGTAAGATTTCTAAGTTCTCGGTTATGTTCCTTATGATTGATCCACGTCCAATCGTGTACAACCCGGAAGAATTTTAAACGGATAAATCTTTTTGTTATTCCTTTTTATATTTGAAAGGTGGATATATGTTATTTTCTTACAATACTTTGTTTTGACCACTGCAGTTTTTAAGTTTTTATTAAATGATTTTAATTCTTGTGGATCGGATTTGTTTTTTTGTTTTCTGTTGCTTCTGTCTATTTTTTATAAAGATTTGTTCATTCCTGAAAAAAGCTCTGGGTAAATCTTTTCGGGTTTCGTTATTTTTTCCTATATTTTTCGTTTTGTTTTGTTCTATTTTGTTGTTAATTGTTTGATAGAGTAGTTTTGTTTTCTCTCTGTGACATTCGCTGTAGTTATTAATTACTTGTTTGTTAATGTCAATGTTGAATGGAGAGTTGGTTTCTAGGTGACCAGATGTTATTTCGCAGGGTTTCAATTTAGTAGGTTAATGTCTGGTGTTGGTATAAGCCAAAAGTGCGTAATTAACTTTCATTTCTATAGCTTCTTTAATGTTTTTGGTTTGTTGTTAAATAATATAATGTGTTCTATTAATGTAGAGCGGAAGCGTTCGATGATACCGTTGGACCCAGGGTGTTGTGAACTCATGAAACGTACATCAATTTTATGTAGCTCTAGAATTTCAATTACAATGGGGATATTATGATGTGTAAAATATTTATTTAAATTATTTACTATTTTAATGCCTTGACCTGAATTTAATTTGTAAGCTTGGGTGTATTTAGAGAAGGAGTTCACTGAGATTAAGACATTCGTATTTTATAAAGTAATGCTGACTAAGTGCAATATTTGAAATAGTTGGAATGCTGTACGGGTGATTTTGAATTTTAATTTTAAACGCCTTCTATCATAATTGTCTATTTGGCAGGTTGCGTGTACAGGTTTTCGTAATTTAGGCCAGGAGTAACGTTGTTTAATTCAAGTTTCCGTATCATTGATGCCCCGATGATTTGTTATAGTTTTTAATTATTTTTGTACACTTAATCATGTTAATTTCAGAATCTTTGAAGAATTTTTTGTAGAATTAAATCAAACTTTTCATATAAGTTATTGTCGAAATATAGGTAGTATTTTGGTACTACATATTGTTTAATGATGTCTATCATTTTTGTTTCGTAATTAAGTTTAGAAAACTCTACTAAGAATCGTTCCTTATGTTTATCGTACAGTTTGAGTACTATCGGGGGTTTTGGATTATATTCTACTTCAGATATAAGATTTAGATTTTTCCATAATTTACCGGATATTCGCCTATGGGGATTCCTATTATTGGGCTCTCATAATTAGAAAGTATGTATTGTTCGTTTAAGTCTTCCATATACTTAAAAAGTGAATCGATATTGGCATTATCAGCATCCTTTGTTTTAAGTTCTATATGAGATAGTGTGTCTTTAAATTTCTTGAATAGCGTCTGTCTATTTTAACATGTCTGTGCCATAAGCGATTTTTGGTATGCTAAGATTTGTAATGCCATGTTTGAGATAAAATACTTAGAGGTTTAAAAGGGTGTATAATAAGTTCTCATAAGTAGGTTTATTGAAGTATCCTTGATAAGTTATAAAGTAGATGATGTATCTAGTTTAAGCTTTTAAATAAAATAAACTATGAAGTGGAGGATTTTGTTTTTTTAGTTATCAATATTATTAAATTTATCCTTGAATTGATCTGCTACGCTTATTGTCATGTGTCAAACTCTACTATTTCAATGTGCTAAGCTGTTATTTATTGCTGCGTCGAATAGATCTCCTTCAATTTCTATGATGTTATTATTAGTACGTTTATTAGTTTGTTTTGTAATGAGAAAGTCATGGTATTAAGTTAAATATGAGTGTTGTGCGGAATTAGATAACACATTGTGAGTTTCACTAGCAGATTCGGGAGGAATTCGGCTTAAGGCATCCGCATTTGTGTTCAATTTACACCTTTTAGTATACAATTTCGTAGTCGTATTCCTCAACGTATCAATTTCTGACTGCACTATTTAAAGGAATATAGTCACTATAGTTGGCTATGATCTGTATAAATTTTGAATTTACTGCCGAAAATATATTGTTGAATAATTCAGTTCGGAACTATTTAATTTTCTGCTTGCGTAAGCTACTGGAAGGACATGGCCTAAGTTTCCTTGAAATAAGATAGCTCCAATTGCAACGTTCCCTGCGTGACATGTAAGATTCAATTCTTATGCGAAGCTAGGATATTGTAACAACGGTTCATTAATAAGCAGATTTTTGCGTGTATCAAAACATTGTATATATGCAGGGTTATTAGCGTCAATAATGGCATCATATTTTTGTCATTTAGTCAACGGTTTTGAGAGTTTGACAATGTCATTAATAAATATCCTATAGTAACCCAGGAGGCCCAAAACAGCTTTAATTTCTTTTGGAGAATTTGGAATTGGATAATTTTGAATGGCTACCATTTGGTCGGGATTAGGATTCACCCCTTCATAGGTAACTATGTGCCCGAGATATTCAACTTCCTTCTTTAAAAATTAGGAGTTGTCCAATTGAATTCTGAAACTGGATTTTCGGAGACGCTCAAACGCTTCTTAGTATATGGTCAATCAATCGTTGGAAGGTAACGGGTGCATTTTTTAAGTTAAAAGGCAGGTTTAAAAATTAATAGAGGCAGTTTTCATTATTGAATGCAGTATTTCAAATGGCTTAATGGCCCATTTCTATTCGGTGAAATTCTGTAGCGTCTTGAAGTACTGACATCGTCCATGTTTCTCTAGCAGGTCTGTATATCATGTACCGGGTATTTGTCGCCGATGGTTTTTACGTTAAGTTTGCGACTACTATTCGTCATTTTCTTTTTCCAGATGCGTCAAGTTATTTAGTAACAATCCGGATAGGGGATAACCTGGGAGAATTAGAAGAACGGATTTTTTTTCCTAGCATTTCTTGAATTTATGACTGTACTTGTTTTTTATGGATTTCGGGATAACTACATGTTTTCGTGTAAATGACCATTTCGTCCCTTGTTTTTATGATGTGTGAAAGTCAATTTTTGGTTTCCTTTATTAAAGATATCCGAATAGTCTTTGATTAGATTTAGAATATAATTAATTACTTCACGGTTCATGTGGTCTGTGCGAACGTTTGATGTGTCCACTTTCGATTCTTAAGTGCGTGTAAGATTTAAATTTGGAGCAGGATATGAATATATATCGTAATCGAAAATTTTTCATACAGGTATGAGTTTTAGAATTTCGAAATTTATTTCTATTTCCGTGGGATTATCAATACTGCACATATAATGATATTCTTGTGCGATGGTAATGATTCAGTTTTTAAGTCACAGTTGTGGAATGATTACCGTACCATCTTTTATATCGATTGGAATTTTAATATTTTTTTCTGAATTAGGTTCCACGTTTTTAGCTTTGATTGATAAGTGTTGTTCTATGTTTCTATTTGGTGTGTCATGATATTGTATATTAAGTTTGCCATTTGTAGTAATTGTTACATTGTTATTTGTATCGATGATTGTTTTTAATTTTTTTTAAATTGTCGATGCCCAATAATCGTGAAAGTTGAAAAAGTGGGGTTTTTCTTGTAAATTCTTTTTGGTAAAATTAAATACTTTTGATATGGGAACATATGTATTATATAGTTCATAAGATGCACCGTCTGCGGTAGTAATCTGAAAGGTTTTTATATTGCTTAAATGTAAAGTGTGGTTTTATAAAAGATTTAGCACTGCCCGTATCTATCAGCACTGTTTTATTATTCTCCGGAAATATAATGCAAGGTAATCAACTTCTATTGTTGGCTAAATTCATTAATTCAAAGTGTAAGTGATTGTTTTACCAAGGCTTGTGCATCTAAAAGAAAGTCTTCGGTTAAGTTTTCAATGGCATAAGGGTCTTCTAATGGACTGTTCTCAACATCTTGTTCACAATTAGAATAGTCATAATCTGGATTATATCAATTATTTTCGTCAATAAAATTTTTTAATTCTAGATCGTCAATAATATAAAGTTCTTCGGAAATGTATTAAGGCAGACATTGTGTAATTCGCCATTGGAAATTTGAGCGTTGGTTTGATGGACCACGTGAAGATTGTTACTTTTGAATGTTTCGTATGGAAATGCTTATCGGTGTAATTTTAGGGAAGTTTTGTCTATTAGAAGGACTTCGATTGGTCGCATAATACTAATTTATCTTACTAGTAGTGGGTTTATATGTAGTTGTTCTATTAAATGGGTAGCGACATTGTGGAGCTAAATGTGGTGTGTTAAATGGTCTAAATGGGGTATATTTTATGTTTTGCGAATTTGGTCTTTGAGTATTTCTCTGAAGGTTTGTTGAAATATTTTTTGGATTCTTTGGCGTGTTTTCAAACTGCTAATCATTTTTTAGCATGCTTAATGCAGAATTTAGGTTGCTGGGGTTTCTTGTACGCATTAATTTTCCAATAGGGTCATTTTAGCCATTTAATAAAATTCTAAGAGTATAATTTCCGAAAAAAGGCAATTAAAATAGGTGTTTCATTACTATCGTCTTGTATTGCAAGTTTAGTAACTTGTAAATGTAGAATATGTTGAAATACATAGGCTTTTGGATTCTGTTTCATTTCAGCAATTTCCATACGCAGGGTGTGACAGTCCCTTTTATCCGCGTATGTGGTTAATTTGGCGAAGTTAAGATCAGCCCATGATTTAACAGTACAACTTCAAATATTTACTGCTGCTGCACCTTTTAGCTTTGCTAGTATACTACTCAATAGATATGGATTTTGAAAATCGAGTTGATCAGTTGCATTATAAAGTTTTGTTACTAGTGTTTCGCTTATATCTATAAATCCAGGTAATAATTCTTTATCCCCAAAGAATTCTTGTATCATATCCAGATATCCTCTCTTTAAAACTGGCAAAGCCATTTTTGGATTATGTTTGAATTGAGGTTTTCTTAATATCGTACGTGTTATTAAGAAATTTTTGTTTCGGTTACGATCATCGAAATCACAGTCAGATTCACAATTTGAGCTTGTTGCAGATTTGATTATTTGCCAAAGATATCTTGAGGACATATGTACTCACCATAATAGCAGTATGTGCTTCATGTGCCGTGACCTCGATACTGATGTTGAATATTGTTAGGTTCTGGTCTTGTCTGGGTTGTGATCTTCCTATGGACGACTGATGTACCCATGCCCAAAAGTTTCACTAGGTAATTCTTCTTAGATTTGGTTTTTACCCATCCGCGATTGCACAAAGTACGCGTACATATTACTATATTTGTTTACAATTTTTTATTTATTCGTTTATTAATTAAATAGCTCGATTGAGCCAAATTATATTAGTTAATTCGTTATGGCAATTTCCACCGACTGCGCTATTTAACTTTTTACACAACGTAAATGTCTAGCTACCTATTACAAGCCATAAATACAAAGTAACTGTTTTACATAATCTTACTGTTCTAATAAAAAGGATGACTATTCTAATTCTAATTCTCTTAAAAGTAGCAGGAAAAACTGTTATGGAAAGAATTATATGACATAACGTAGCAACTGTAACTTATATTTAAATTGGTGTTTGGTACCTCCTTTCCCACAAATACACAATCCCAGTACACAAATAGAAATTAAATCTTATAACAAAAATAATCACAGAATTTTCCAGCGAACTACGCCATTTACACACAAGCACCGATGCATTTTCCATGTGAGTAAGAGCTCTGAAAAAAGCAACCATGTTGTCCCAACATCAGTTCATAAGAAGTAATGTAATATTATTAATCAAACAATAAGGTAAATTGAAAATGAAAGTAATGGTAGACTGTAGAATATCAGCTCGAAAGGATTCCTAGAACCGCAGGTCAGTAGGTAGAGCGGTGGACTGTAGAATATCTAAATAGATATTCGGTTCGAAGAAATTCCTTTTAGGACTTTTCGCAGAGCTAAACAGACGAAACCAGAAAGTTAAACTGCAAAACATAATTCAAGCCATGAGGGACCGTAATCAAAACTATAACCGTGTACCACACTGGTACATGTATTCTCCGCATTTACCGAATTTGTAGCCACCATCGACTCGTACGACATCATCAAAAACAACTAAACTGTGCAGCCATCACACAAACCGTCACCGTCTGCTCTTGGAACGTGAATGTTATACCGATTAAGACGACGGAGCTTGCGCTCTGCATTCATAATCGTAACATCGACAACATACTTTTCAAAGAGAAAAACCGATCACCTCACTACACCCACAGACTACGACAATTCACAGTACAGGCGCAGTGCCCATAAACCACACAATCAACCATACACTCATGCACATACCTCATACCTCTCTCGATTCCACACACATAAAGCACGCCAACAACACTGCTTTTACCGGTGCCTACACGTACTGCCACTTCACCGCTCTCGACATCTCCACCCTTATGCAATACACCGCAACAATACTTATCGACAACCTTAACGCTGACCACATCAACTAGAGCTGTAAACGAAACAACACCAACGGAATCACACTAAGCATATACATCAACTCACACGTCGCCTTCATTTATCACACAGACATCCCCACTCACTACCCTGAAAACTCTACAACTCCTACATACATAGACATAATCATGAATAAAAACGTCACTACATCTCTCACTCTGAATCCCTCCCTGAACTTAACTTAGATAACAACCTGTAATAAAAGCGAGTCTTATGAGAACGGGTACGCGTTTGGCTCCCTCTTAACTACATGCGTGTAGCGATGTTTCTTCTATACTCACCTGGTGGTTGGTATTTAGGTGAAATCTTCTAAGCCACACTTAGATATGTCCAGACTAGAATTAGCTCGTGAGAGATTAAATTGGTACAAATAATAAATAACAATATAATTCAAAACATTAAAAATATAACAATTTTGAGAGCGAAAATGGATTTACAAAAAGATACTGAATTAAGCTTAAGTTACTTACTGACAAAATAATACTCGCTAAGCGCAATCTGAACTGAGACATCTATGTCAAGCGACATCGCAGTTTTATACTCAGTTTCGACCTAAATTCCAAATGGCCGATATTGTAAATAAATCCTGACTTAGCAACATTTCGCTGAATGCGGCAGAAACAATGTTATGCAACTGTTGCTAGATATTACGCAGCTAGTTGCATTTGCTAATCGCGAATTACCTAGCTCAGCAAAACTGAACTAGGTCGGTACGCAACTCGATTTGTTACAATCCCAATCAACTTTTAACAACATTACGAACGCACAAACAAATACACAATATAAATAACATACTTCAAATACACCGACTGGACGTCTTTCAGTAAAACATTTGAATCTGCAATCACCATAAACAACAACATAAACAACGCACAACAGCTAGACCACCAATTGCACACATTTAAACGAACTCTACAGAAAACAAAACAGAAATACACACAACTAATCACTATCAAACCAAACTAAGACGCAATTGCAGGGCACTTAAGTACCCTCATCGCAGACCGCAACCACCTCCGTAGATAATGGTAGAGAACCCAACTCATTATACATAGACTCGAACTGAAGAATTTCAACAAAATATTAAAATAGAAATCAAAGGACACTGCTACGTTCCCCGCTGAGAACGATCCCAGACCAGACCGGTTGAACCGTGGCTTGCTACAGTGGAGACAAAGGGGGTCTCAGAATTGTTATGGTATGGGCGCCAGCCGACCTGATGTCAAGCGATTCAATATATGTAGATGGTTGGTCGACAAACCTTAGTCGGGATTAGGGACAATAGCAAAGATCCCCAGGTTACTGAGCAATAGTCTAATACTGGAATGAAAGTGTTATATTTCAAACGGAGTGATAACAGTTCTGAACCACAATTCGGTGAAGCCGAAGAAGAGAATCTGACCAGTTACCCGCGTAGTGGGCAGTTTCCGCTGACAGACGACGGGGCCTTCGCCGGACCGTCTTAAAAATATAGTATCCGCGAGGTGAATCGCTAAATACCGACACGACGTACCCGATTGGTCGACCAGTAGAGACGAATTGCGCGCGCGTAAGGTGCGAAAGCTGTATAACGTCCGGAGCAGGGTGTCCTGCAACCGCTCTGCGTTGAGCTGTACCCGTATCGCAACTAAATCGGCGTGTAGCTTGATCAGGTTGTACAATGTACGACAGCAATAACAATAATAATGACAATAATAGACCATACGCGGCCGATGGGCCGAGTAACATCCGTAATATTACAATAATATAATAGTGACGACGCTGGGCCGTTAACGAGAACCATAAAAGTAACAGAATAAAAATAACAATGATATTAAATAAAATATTTGATGAGGCTTATCTGGCGGTGATGGGAGGGCGATGCGCAAACCACTGTTGGCGCGCCTCGTCTGCTGCGCTGCTCGGGTCGAGTCGGCCCGCTACGTCGTTCTTCGTCTCGGCTCGGAGCCGTCGGCGATAGAGTGGGGACGGAGCTCACTTCAGACTTGCGTTCCGCGGCGCATTAATTGAACCAATCCACCATGCGGCCATTCGATGAAATTCTAGCCGAACACCAACCGATTCAGATACCAGCGTCAGAATAAGCTGACATAAAGCTTCCAAGCGAAGCGTAAGGGTTATACCACTAGGTGAAAACCCGTCTGGTGAAAGCCTGAAATAGAATTACTGACTTTAAAACCAGCCTTGAACCCAAGGCGAGCGTGATGGCGGCGCGTCACAATATGCCGGCCACGCTCAACATAATTTTAAAACCGAGATTAGGGTGCGATGATAAGTAAATATGATTACCTTCGGTGTTGGGTGGCTTTTCGATGTTTTGGCGAGACGATCTCCACTAAATACGGGCCGAGCCCCGCGGAATACAACTTCCACAGTCGCGAATATTGCAAAATCCAAACAAACAGTTCGCTGGATCTCCACAAATTCCACTACGGGACACTATTACAATCACTAGGTCCACTGCGAAAATTCTCGGCTTCGAAAAACGTCTGCCTCTTACAGAAAATACGGTCTTTTGAGAGTCAGAACCAGGAATTGCACGCTTGTTGCGAGATTGTTCTACTCTTATTTCTTGCGTATCTTGAAGTCTGACAGTCGCACACCCATGTGACCCTGGTCACCGACCAATTGGAGCCACAACTCAAATTAAAACCGTAACAACACAGTAATGAGGCCTAGACCACCAGGCTCGCATCAATAAACTCTTTAGACCACTCACTACGGTATCTTATATTTAACCTCAAGAAACATTTTCAACTTCTCCCCACCATCATTATCAACAACATAGAATCAATTAGTGACAGACAAAAAGCACAAACAGTCGCATACACATTTGAACAAATACCCATATCCCATACCCCAAGCACACTAGACCAAACTGACCTCATACAATCTACACAAACACTTAACACCCCTTTAACAAACATCAGGTGCACAAATTCCTTACCACTTATACTGAACTATTAAAAATAATCAGAACCTTTCCCAATCGCAAGTACCCGGTGCTGACTCCATTGAAAACATTCTCAAGAACCTCTCTCGAAAAGCTTTTGTCCAACCATACTACCTGGTTAAGGCCACACTTATCGTCAATCAATTCTCCTCCAGTTGGAAGACAGCCAAGGTACATCCCATCCCTAAACCCCATAAAAAATACTCAATACCCAACAGCAATTACCCAATCAACCTACTTAATACCTTATCCAAACTAACAGAAAAAAATCATACGTTCTAGCCTTGAAGTCATAAACAAAAAGCAAAAATTCACACCCGAGTTTCGGTTTGGCTTTAGAACAAATCACAATACTGTTCAGCAAGTGTGCAAAATTGCGACAAACATAGCCAATAATTTCAACGAAGATAAAGTGACTGCCATGACCTTGTTATACAAAGAAACAGATCACCAACAGATGCTTTAGAGGCAAAATCAAAGACACTGTCCGCTCCCAGACCGATCGTGGATGGTAAACCGCGAGGGAGTGTACTAGGCTCTAAACTCGCCAACGTCTACCTATACGATTTCCCAACCTTTCATTAAATAAATACCGCATTATACGCTTACGATATTGCCATCTATGCGCACAGTCATAACGCACAGGTCGCTATCAAACAGCTATAGATTCACATCAATATCCTTCACCAATCCTCGGACAAATGGAACATTACAATAAAGGCTACAAAACCCTAAGCTATTGTCTTCACACGGAAGTACACTAATCTTAAAATACACACCCCTTTAGTCATTCACAACCACAAAAACATCTCCATAAAACATGTCGAATACCTCGGTTTTCAATTCTCATCTCGACTATATCATGCACACCATATTACACCAATTATTCTAACAGCACAACTATTATTCCGCAACTTATACTGCCTTCTAACCAAAAACCTCCCACTGTCCCTTAAAACCAAAATCCTATACAAATCGCTCCTAATACCTATCCTTACATAAGCAGTTCCAGCCAGGTGTGGGGCCCCATGCAACCCCATACAAAACACACCCTATACACCACTCCAGAGGTTTCAAAATTAGTATTTGCACTTTGCTGCACAGACTTCACGATACATTCGCATAACGGACCTTCATTTACTGACTAACATGCTATACAACAATGACTCCATCACTCAACAAGCACAAAAATTTTACACACACAACCCCAACCCACTCATACAAAACGTCATCCTCATCAAAGCACTCAACGTTCCCTATAGGACAAAGAACAAGCTGCACTATGAAGTACTACCAGTATACCACGCTTGCCCCCTAGAGCAAATAACCTAACAATAGCACACCAACCACACCTCATCTCATACCCACACACTTAACACAAAAACCCTACAGAAACATAAAACATAATCAACAAACAACATATCCCACATGCAGGCTCGTCATGCATATACAACCAGCACCATACAAAGAACAACAGCCAAATAAGCCAACCTACACTTAACAAACAAAACAACTACACAAAACTTTAAACATATCATGCACAACTAACACACTTTATATCATCGATCACCACAACCTAATTGTTCCTAATTATTTAAGAGTAGATTTAAAATTTACAAAAAATATTTTTCCATTGTAATAAAATAGGTTTGTTATTTCCTCCTTTTGCCAAATGTAATCCACAATTCTCAAAACAAAATCAGAATTATTATGAAATTTACTTTAAATATTATTGTTACATTGTTAAACTCAATTGTGAGGAGGATCTCTGGCCCAACCCGCCTTGCGTTCCAAATAGATTAATAATTAATCTGTAATAAACAAACAAATAATAAAGAGAAATTTGAAATGAACGATGGCCTGCAGAATATCAAAGTATAGGTCGCAAGTTTAAATTCGGCTCGAAAGAATACCCTTTTGAGTTTAACCTCCGTAGCGTACAGTCAATACTGAGCAACACCGGGGGTCTTTAACAGTCCAATAATCTCTGCGAACCAGTGCCAACCAAATTTTTTTTTTAATTTCTTTGTGTGTGATTTTACATATAAAATTGGAAACGTTGTCGACGCTATTGGCGAATATAAAGACAAAACCGCTACCAATTTGGTCTTAAAAGCTTTCAAATGGAGAGAAAAATGCAACCGGTTTATCTTTAACGTGGAATCCAGCATAACTAAATCAATAATAGTGAATAAAACGACAGCTTTGACAGATTTTTCTCCACCACCAACCTCTGCAGAAATCCTCCCAGCTACTTGCAATTTCACCAAGCAAGACCTAGACCCTGGCCAAGAAATCATCCAAAACAACCCTTACACTATGGAAGAGCACGAATCTCCAAACTAGCTTCCTAGAAACCAAAAGGTAAGCGATATTTTCTCTACAAGCATGAAAGAAAATCTCGCTAATAAATGAAAAAACGAACAAAACGGAAACGATAACAGAAGAGACATACAGAGCACCCAAAAAAGATATCAAAGTACCCAGACCTAACAAACCTTCTCCCACAAATGTAAGAAATAAATTTCACCCTCTGTCTGATGAAAGCGATACCGATTTGGAGCACGAGAATGAAGCAAATGAGCCACCTCAACAAAAACCAAAACCCTGGATCCCACCCTGCAAACTTAACAGACTGCACAATCTACAAGAACAAAATAAAAACTATAGACGACCAAATTACTAATAGACATAACATAGCCGCACCCAATCAAACCTTCATACCGGCCCCTCCTACCAAAATAAATAGACTCACCAAATCTCAGGTCACAACCTCCAAACTCCCGCTATGAACAACTAAAACTTTCCTTCCTTCCTCTTGCCAAACTCAACACCATAATCTCCCAGAAATGCAACTCAGCGAAAGACTACTAATACTTATTTAAATGACCGCTTCACAGAAATTCATAAGCTGAACCAATTAGTAAATCTGGGAATTATGGTAAATACCATACATGACCTCAACATCTAGCTGGTCAACTGTGATACAAACAGCGAAGTTCATAGCATTCACAAATATTATCAACAACATCGGAGAATACAACCTTTAATCATCATATACCACACACAGCATAACTAAAACTATTGCACCATCATCCTTCCCTCCTGGAACGCTAATGAAATACAAGGTAAGATGGAGGAGCTTGCGGTCCTTATTCAGAGGTATATTGATCTCATGCTTTAATGAAACCCACCTATCACCCAATCAAACCCTCAAACTAAGACAAGTCCCAGAACATAGACAAAGATGGCCGCAGTAGGGGCGTAAGCTTGCTGGAGGTGTTGCAGTTCTCATTAAAAACACTCCCTCATGAATATCCTACATACCACAATGAAAACCATACACGATAAGCTCGCCAACAATACCATCATAATCGCCGTATACAACATACCTTCAAACAATTTCACATTTCATGACCTATCTATCCCCATGTCTCCTAACAAACCCTACCGTATCGGCGATCACAATGCTATATACACCAGTAGGGGCTGCCACTACAAAAACACAAACGGCACACACTCAATCGATACATTAATACACACGTCTCATTCAACACACAGATACTCCTACTTATTACACTGACTACGGAAATACCCTATCTACCATAGATAAAATAGTCAACAAAAATGTCTCCAATGTCTACCACCATGAATTCTTTACAGAAACGAACCCAGATCACAACCCTATCCTTTGCCAATTATAAAAAACATACGTACACAAACTCACCCTAGACTTATCACCTCATACAAACACACCTACCGGGCCTCATTCCGCAGAATACTCGAAAAATAAATCAACGAAAACATGCACACAATACAACAATTAGAACAAGAAATACAGAAATTCATCCATGCCTTACTAAACACACAAAACCAATCAGCAATAAACCATACCTCGACCATATCTCAGTTCACACGGTCAACCTCATCTCTAACAGAAATCATGTGAGACGGTTATGGCAAAAAAGTCAACTAGCAGAACATAGACAAGAAATAAATACACTCAACACTACTATAAAATCAAAAGACAAAGAGACGAGATACGGACATCCATACTAGCAACGATTAACCCTAACAACCACCTACTTTAGAAACTAACCCGCAACCTCAAAAAACATATCAAACCTATCTCCACCCTTATATGTAACAACGCGGAATCAATCACAGACAAACAAATAGCACAACTACTAGCTCACACGGTTTAGCATATACACATCTCAAACACCCCGCACAAACCCGACCAGACGAATATCATCCAAGATACAATTATATATCTAAACCCCAAACAAACACACAACAAACATGCCATGCATAAATTCCTTCCCTATCCCTCTGAAGTAACTCAAATAATCCGAACGTTAGCCAGATTCCATCGAGAACCTCGTCCTTAACAACTTCACCAAGAAAGCCATAGTCCAGCTCCAGTACCTGGTTAATGCTATCCTAGTACAACAACACTATTTCGATGAATGGAAGACCACCTCGGTCCTCCCTATCCCTAAACGCAATAAAATTCATACTCTAACATCCAGATACCGCCCAATTAGTTACCTCAAAACATTATCCAAACTTATAGAAAAATTCATACTCTCTCGCCTGGAAGCCATGGTTAAAAAGTAGAAATTCACACCTGATTTTCAGTTCAGCTTTCGAGTCAAACACTATATTTCTGATTTTCATGTTCCACATAATGCTAGTAGGCGTTTTATATAGAAAACCATCAATATTGTTATAACTGTGTATTGTGCTCTAAAGGACATTTTCTTCTTAATAAAAATCAATTAATCGTTTTTTAAATATGAATTTGCAAAATAACTTGAATACTATAATGTCCTTGTACCTAATCAAATAACCTGTGATACGTTTGAATTAATCTACCTTACCGACAAAGTTTTCAAATTATACAATACGGTACTACAGCCATCTGCCACAAACACCGTGAACTATTTTTCTGCAACCTGCTCGTTAACATTGTAATGCTGTCGTTAATTAATGAGCCTAGTTGGCACAATTTCGAGGTAATCGAGTCATCTAGCGGTTTTACCCTAAAACGATTGGTGTACCTCGCCGCTCGGTGTTGCGCGCACCTCGAGCGGGATTAATTATTACGGCAACTGCGGCAGCAACTTGTCTATTCGCAAAAAGATACGGAATATCGCTCTCTTGTCGGTTGACCTGCAAGTAAGGCGGATGTCTTATATTTCCAGGACCGTTCTCGATCAGTTTTTATTTTTTTACTATTCATTGTATATTTTATAATCATATTCCGTAGCTGAGTTACCGACAGAAGGAAAAATGCATAGTTAATTATACTTTATTTGACTATTTCTTACCGATTATGTGTTCGTCGACCAGTACCCAACTTACCACGTGGTTCCGGGGTTATTTTTCTTGGCAAGCGTGCCCATCAATCTTGTTAGTTTATCGACAGTAATGCTGCGTTACATATTAAACTACCTATTTTTGAGTTGTCTGGCCTATTCAGAAACGTACTAGGATTTATTCACTGGTTCTTCAATTTTGAAATTTACCATGTAAAGTAACTCTGCTTTTCACTTCGCACTTTGTAAATGTAATCAATTTAATTGTAGATTCGATTATTCCCTTTTTAATTTATGTTTTGTTCAGTACAGCCACGATCATCTAACTTTGCAATTACTCCATTTCTGTTTTATTTAGCTTATTTTCTTTATATTTTAATACTTAATAATTAACGTGTAATGGCTTCAAAAGCCCAGTTAAGGTCAAAATGTTTGATGTTATAAATTGTAATTGTCACGAAATTCTAGTCTAATTCACCTAGCTGCTGCAGCTATAATCCTCACTCCCGACTTCGGTCTGAAATCTAGTCGAGCAATTAGTGCTGTCGGCTTCTCACTCGCGAAAGTCGCTAGAACATTAACTCGTTTCTATTCGGCATTTTTCGGCATTACGCTCAAAAATATATTTTGAAACATAGTAATTATATATATAAGAATATTAGCAAGTTACTATGTACAATAGTTGTGCTATACATTTTGTTGCTTACTAATTTTACTAAATAGCTCTTTAATAAAGTAATAGTTTAAAAAGAAACTGGCCAGGAAATAATGCAGAAAATATCCTTTCTGTAACACTTTATTTGACACTAGTATGTTCTCATAGAATTATAATAAACGTGGAACAAAAATTTATGTAATTTTTATGCAACTTGCAATACTTTTAAACGCAGCCTTAACACGATTATAGCATCCATCACCACAAACCTTCTGTTAGAATAAGTTTTGATTTGTTAAGGTTAGTTTCAGTTTTATAAAGAATGTTTTGCATTAAGAATAAATTGATTTTTTATAACTCCTTTTCCCAAATATTATGTTATCCCAATTTCATAAAAAGGAACAATCATAACTATTATAAATAATAACACTGATCATACAATTTGCTAGAGATTCATACCTAGCTGTTAAACTCCCTGGTGAGTAGGAACTCAGGCGCCATTCGTTCCAAATAGATATAAGTATTATGTGTAATAAAATTAAAACAATAGAGAAACTATGAAATGAAATGAATTGAATGAATGGACTATGAATATCAAAGAAGAAATCCATAGGTCGCTAGTTCAAATCCGGTTCGAAGGAATTCTTTTAAAGCCAGGTGTTCTTAAATTTTATTTATTTAT
The DNA here is from genome assembly GCA_944738965.1 of Nebria brevicollis. Lineage (NCBI taxonomy): Eukaryota > Metazoa > Arthropoda > Insecta > Coleoptera > Carabidae > Nebria > Nebria brevicollis. The sequence goes on along the minus strand of OX122897.1, from coordinate 11,121,466 downwards.
TCAGTATTGCATAGATTTCTTCTTTGATATATCCTTCGATAGCTCAGTTGGTAGAGCAGCACTCGTACGAGCAACAAAGTATCTGTCTTACTAAATTTATTTAATTAATTTATTAAAACACGTGGCTTAAAGATAAACTTTAGTGAATGTTTCTACTTAAAATATATAATAGAAAAATAGAACTTCTGTGCTTTCCTACGTACTGGTACTATAATGTTATTTTTAATTTAAAATCAATTATATCTAATGGAAGATGAGTAATCATCTTTAGAGATTGATATGAAACGTACAGTATGAAATACCAGAGCTAAAAACCAAGTTTAAATTAACTCTGTAAAAAAGGACATTACTAAAATAAAGAAAGATAAAAACAAAGACTGGAGAGTACAAATTATTTTAGCAGGTGCGCAGGGGCTCCCCCTATACGAGGCCGCCGCCAGCTACATTGGTCACTACATCGGCTGCCACATTAGTGGCATCGCCCCGTAAGGGTCTCCGTCAAAACACCCACGAAGGCGAACCGCTCGAGGCAGACCCAAGGCCACCCAGCAAGAAAGGCATCATTCTTGATAACTCCGTGGCTCTCCAGCGTCAGTTAGGCAGGCTGACAGACATTACCACCGAATCCGATATGCAGATATTTCCAGAAACGGTAGTAGACCCAGGGCCCAAGCTCAGCACCACAGCCGGAACAATTGCCGCCTCCCTCACTGCCGCAGCGAAAACCGAACAGGTAAACGTCCTCGTTAATCAAGCAGCACTACGAAGTCAACCCCTTCCGCTCCACGTGATGAAGTAGACTAGAAGAATCCGAGGGTCGCACACAAGCCCCGTGATCCCCCCGTAATTCCAACAACCCATACCGAGAACAGATATGACCCAATCTAGGAATCCGAGAGCGGTACGGACGCTGGAGACAAGACTTCCCCCGTCCCTTATTATAGCGGAAATAATCAATGAACCCGAAAAGTATACCACGCTTATAAATATAATAAAAAAATACACGAGAAACAAATTTTACATAAAACATACAACTAATACATTTGTGCACAATGAAACAGACAGACAAACGGTAATAAAAGCTTTTGACAAAATGAATACCAACTACTACATATTTACAAATAAAGCCGACAATACACACGCTTTTGTTATCCGTGGACTTGATTCAAACACAACCACGGATGAAATTAAAGCATTAAAACAGATACGGTTTGAAGGCAGTACAAATATACAAAACCGGGTTTCCGCTCCTTACCCAATAGCAAAGCTCCTGTTCCTGATAGAATAGAAAATATAATTCTTAAAAAGTTTTCCAAAAAAACCATAGTCCACTTACACTATATAATAAACTCCATCTTTAAAGTTTAGCACTTCCCCGTTGCCTAGATGACTGCCACAGTGTTAACAACCCATAAGCCAAATAAGGATGAAGCCCTTCGACTCAGCTATCGACTAATCTCTTTGCTAAATACCATGTCCAAATTAGCTGGAAAAATAATCCTACCTGGAGTAAATACAACAATTAAAAAGCACAAACTCATAGCTGATTTTCAGTTCGGCTTCAGACCGAAACAAAATACTGTTCAGCAAGGATGCATAATTGCAACAGACGTCAGTATTAATTTCAACAAAAATAATGTTACAGCTATGGTCCATCAAACCCTTTGTGGCAGGAATCCCGCAAGGCAGCGTCCTTGGCCTCGATCTCTTCAGCCTCTACCTCAGCGATATCCTCACCTTTTTCGAAACAAATATCGGGTTGTACGCGGACGATACCGCTATCTCTGCGAACTCGTTCAGTGCGCAGATGGCGGTGTCACAAATTCAAATTCAATTCAACAAACTCATACAATACTGATATCTCTGGAAAATATCTTTCAACGCAGGCAAAACTTAAACTATAGTTTTTCTTTGCAAATAGTGCAACATTAAGGTATTCACTCACCTAACAATTCACAATCACAAGTGCATTCCACAAACCTAAGTCAAGTACCAGGGGGTTCACCTTCATGAGCGCTTCAAGCACGGCCCACATATCCACAAAGCCTTTACTAAAGCATAGGTCACGATACAGCTCCTCTATCTGCTCCCGTCACAATGCATTCCATTAACCATAAAAGCAAAATCCTAATATATAAATCAATAAAACGTCCCATACTCACATACGCCGCCCCAGTCTGGTGTGGTGTGGCCAAGTCTAGCCTCGCTGCGCTCCAGCGAGTCCAGAACAGGGTCCTTCATCTCGCTGTCAGGTTAGGTAGGAACACAACACTGGAAGAAATACAAGCACAAACAAATTTTACATTCTTAACACAACACATAGTACAATTATTAGAAAAATTTCTACACCACACAAATACACCATAACACTCTTACCCCGTTTCAACTGAAGCATAAGCTTCCCTATCAGACTCTTCCAGTGTTTCATGAGCGCATCAAGAAGGATACGTAGCCTTGAAAGACTAATCCTAATTGAGGAACTTAAACATCTTGATGAACCTGAAACACAAAAACATTTAAAATTGCAACAACTACTTAACCTAAAGGTAAACCTGACAGCTCACGGGCTGGCGCTGCCAGCAGCAATGCTGCCAACCAAAAATAATGAAACGCAAAACATAAAAAGATCGTAAATATTAGTTTGTAAGTTAATTTATAAGATGTATAGAATGGGTTTTACTGGTACCTCCTTTTCCATAGAAGCAAATCTAACACATAAAAAATTGTAATAAAATCAAAATACTCTGACACATACACAATTATTTGTTATTACATACAACACAATCAAACTAAGATTTACTCCCCTTGTAAATAGGAACTCTTATAAATAACCGCATATGTTCCAATTATATGTTATATTAATATAAGGTATAAAAGTGTACATTTCAATACTAATAATGTTTAATGTAAAAGAAGTGAGAAAGGTAGACTGTAGAATATCAAAGTAGAAATCCATACGTCGCTGGTTCAAATCCGGCTCCAAGGAAATTTGTTTAGTCCAGATGTTCTTCAATGTTATTTATTTGGTATTGCATTGCTCTCTTCTTTGATATACCCTTCGATAGCTCAGCTGGTAGAGCGGTGGACTGTAGGATATCAAAGTGGAAATCTATAGTTCGCTGGTTCAAATCCGGCTTGAAGGAATTATTTTTAGGCCAGATATTCGTCAATGTTAATTATGCGATATTGCATAGCTTTCTTCTTTGATATATCTTTCGATATCTCAATTGGTATAGCGGTGGACTGTATCAAGGTAGAAATCCATAGGTCGCAAGTTCATATCCAGTTCGAAGAAATTCTTCCAGTTCAATATTAATTATTTGGTATTGCATAGCTATCTTCTTTGATATATCCTTCGAAGCTCAGTTGATAGTGTGGTATACTGTAGAATATCAAAGCAGAAAATTATAGGTCGCTTGTTCAAATCCGCCCCGAAGTAATTCCTTTTAGTACAGGTCTTCTTCATTATTAATTATTTCGTTTTGCATAGTTTTTTTCTATGATATATCCTTCGACAGCTCAGTTGGTAGAGTGGTAGAGTAGAGAATATCAAAGAAGAAATTCATAGGTCGCTAGTTTAAAATAGGCTCGAAGGAATTTCTTTTAGTTAATGTTAATTATTTGGTATTGCGTAGTTTCCTTCTTCGATATATCCTTCGATAGCTCAGTTGATGGAGCGGTGGACTGTAGACACCCACCACACTTCTCTTACCCACACAATAAACACAAAAACCCCAAAAAATCATAACCTGCTAAAATAAAAATACAACATATCCCACATGCAGGCCCCTCATGCATATACAACCACCACCACACATAGAGCATCACTCAACCAAGCCAACCTACACTCAACAAACAAAACAACTACACACAACTTTAAAAATATCATGCACACCTAATATTATATTATATCATCCATATCCACAAGCTAATTGTTCTTAATTAATTAATAGTAGATTTAAGTTTCACAAAGAATATTTTTCATTTTTAAATAAATCGGTGTTATTTCCTCCTTTTCACATATGTAATCCAAAATTCACAAAACAGAATCACAATTATTTTAAAGTTTACACTTTTCATACTGTTGTTTTTTCATTTACATCTCATTGTTAAACTTCTTTGTGAGTAGGATCTCTGATAAAGCCCGCTATGCGTTCCAAATAGATTAATAATTAATCTGTTATTAAATCAAGTAAACAATAAAGAGATATTTGAAATGAATAAATGTACTGCAGCATATCAAAGTAGATAACAATAGGTAGCTGGTTCAAACCCGACTAAAAGGAATTCTGTGACAAACCAACAATTGATTATATGAACTTTGTTATTTATTATTGGGGTTTGTTAGCGATGAAGCTGCCACCACGTTACGTTTTGCTTACCTACCGCGACGAAAAGGAGATTTGATTTCAGGCCGGGTTGTGAAGTACTACGAGCTTATACATCAAGAGACACAGATAAATTTGATATTTACCAGGGTAACATAATACAACATGTTAAATAAATCTAATTACGTAGGTTGACGCCACATTTACAGTGCAGGTTTAAAATTTTAATATAAAAAATTCCTACTTACAATGTTCGGAGAGCCAGGCTACTTCGAAGAGCAAAGTTTCGCCACACCCATCCTTTCTAAGTTATTTCGTCTACCTCCGAGAGACTCATCTCTAGAACTTCAACTCCTACTCATGAGTAATTTCACTCTTCGATGATTGGCAAGACCTGCAGGGCACAAGGGTGTTAAATAACAGTTGAACTGAACTTCATAAATTGGTTCTAGGAAGACAATTCTAGCCCAAGGCTAGAAATTTTTTTAGAACCGTCCCAACTGTGCACCGTTTGATGAGAAACGTGTGCGAAAAATAAAAAGGTTTTCGGTTACGCCACATACAATATGTTAAAATATATATAATACCCGAATTTAAACGGGTACATTCGCAAAAGCATTACAAGAAGGAAATAAACTTAAACTAGGTAGTTGGTCTTCGAGATTTTCTCCGAATAGAAAAAAGGAAGTCGCAAGCGTTTATTCAGAATTAGAAGCTTTGACATGTGCCTCTGTTACAATTACATTTAGTATTGATATTCATCAATGTTAATTATGCGGTATTGCATATATTTCTTGATATATCCTTCGATAGCTTACTTTGTAGGGCGGTAGACTGTAGAGTATCATCATTTTGTCTTTCCCTTTCGAAGAGCGGACGTGCCAACCGTAGCGAACTAGAGTGTGAGACAGAAAGATAATTTAAGCGTTAAAACTTGTTTATAACTGTTTAAACAAAATATTTTTGTGATAAAATCATTGAAAAATTCGACTTACCTACAAATCTGGCCCTTAAAGCCAAAAGCAATAAAAAAAGGACCGGAACCACCCCATAGGAGCGTTAAATATACCTCCCCATAGGCAAAAAAACTAACAGTGATAGTACCCAATCAATCTGCTCCAGCTCCTTGAACTCAAACGTAGACCTTGCCTCCACGTGCGATTTTTCACTCGAAGAATTCCATCCATCGGGAATCAGACTTGGATTCAACGCTCGTTGCAATGGATGAGGACGTCTTTCCGGAGACTACCCTATCAATTGAACAACCCGAATTTCAACTCATGGAAAAGACAGAACCGACAAGCACAACCAAAAAGGTAAATAACGCTTACGTTATGAAAAATCCTGAATAAAATTCAAATAATAACATGAAAATGCTAATAACAAAGACATGGATAATAACTTCATTAAGTCAAAACATGCAGCTAAACCTAAAGTCAAACAAGCACCACCGACTAACATTAAGAATAAATTTCATACCCTCACTGATGATAATGACTTTGAGGAAGACGACCCACTGGCCGACGACGAACCGCTACAGAGACCAAAGACTGCCACTAGAGCCCGTCCTGCACCCCCAATTGTCATGCCGGAAGTACCAGTAAACTTAAAAGAAATGGTGAGTGAAATTAAACATTTCGTCACTAAAGGCTACTTCATTAAATACACAAACAAGAACACAAACTTATACATTAACGATGAAGACGAGAGACAAAACCTAATAAACAGATTTCACACCATCAAACATCTAGAATTCTGCACCTACACAGACAGGCGAACTTCGTGCTTCAACAAACGGAAAACTCTACTACCTACTCCCCGACAAACTCCTGCTCCTCCCACCTTTAACAGCAACTTCCCCGCGCGTCCCCAAAAACCTACTCGTCCTTCTTATTTTATCTCCGCTCTTATCCCTCGCAAACCAGACGAATTACTAAACGACCTATGCAACCTGAAGTAGATGCTGCAAGCACTTACTGACCTAAACGACGCTTTAGAGAAATGTTAAACCAAAATAGACCGATTCAACACCTTCATACAATTCTCAACAACCATCGACCAATACGAGGTCTAACATGCCACATACACCACACATGGGAGAGCTCGCGCTTTGCATCCATAAACATAACGTCGATCTCATGCTTATTAACGAAACCCATCTATCCCCATATCATACCCTCAAACTAAGACAATTCACAGTACATAGATAAGAGCGAACGCAGCAGGGGCGCAAACCGGCTGGAGGCGTTGCAATGCCCATCAATAATTCAATTACACATTCCCTCATGAACTCCTTTCACACCGCAATGGAAACTATCACTATTAAACTTAAAAACTACACCACCATAATCCCTGCATACAATAGACTCTCAAACAATTTCACCCCAAATGATCTGACAACCTTCATGTCTCGCAACAAAAACCTCCTCATCGGCAACCTAAACGCCAATCACACTAGTAGGGGCTGCCACTACAAGAACACTAACGGACATACAATCAATACACACATCGCCATCATACTCCACCCAAATGGCCCTACCCACTACCATGAAAACGGAACCACCCCATCCACCAATGTTAACAAAAACATCCCAAACATCTCGCACCCCGAATATTTTACAGAATTAAACTCAGACCATAACACCATCCTTTTCCAATTGCACAACAAACATACACCAACTTACACTAGACTCATCACCTCATACAAACACACTGACAGGACATCATTTCGCAGAACACTCAACAAATCAATCCTTATCACCAACGACATTCACACAACACAACAGTTAGAACTAGAAATTCACAAATTTACACTTGCTATACAAAAAACAAAACAAGTTACCATAAAACCATACCTCGACCCCATCTCAGCACACACGCTCAATCCCATATCATACAGAAATTATGTGAGAAGGCTATGACAGAGAACACAACGCACAGTACACAGACTAGAACTAAACCCAATTTACTAAATAATAAAAGAAGTCAAAAGACAACGTAATGAGACATGGACAACCAAACTTGCATCTATCAACCCTAACGACAACTCACTTTGGAAACTAACCTGCAACCTTAAGAAACCCTTCAAACCCATCCCTACTCTCATTGATAACAACACTGAAACAACTACTGACCAACAAAAAGCCCAAACATTGGCTCACACATTTGAACATATACACATCTCAAACACACCACATACACTCGACCAGACGGATATCATACACGCCCCTTTAACATACCTAAATACAAAACACTCTCACAACAAACATTTCATGTAGCAATTCCTTACCAATCCCTCTGAGCTAATACAAATAATCCGTTCCTTACGAAATCGCAAGACCCCTGGTCCACATTCCATAGAAAACCTCATCCATAAAAACTCTCCAAGAAAACCATAGTCCAATTCCAATTACTAGCTAACGCTATCCTTGTACTCTAATATTTCCGCGCTGCCTGGAAGACCGCCATGGTCCTTCCCATCCGTAAACCAAACCAAAACTCCCCCTTTCCTTCCAGTTACCGTGCAATTAGTTTACTCAACTCCTTATCAAAAATTACTGAAAACATAATACTTGCTCGCCTGCAAATCAGAGCTAAAAAGCAAAGAAAAAAATATTTTCAGTTTGGTTTCTGAGCCAAACACAATACGGTCCTGCAGGTATGCCGAATAGCTACTGACATAGCTACCAACTTTAATAAAGGCAACGTGACTGCACTAGCCCTACTAGACATCGAAAAAGCTTTCGACAAAGTTTGGATAATAGGGTTAATCCACAAATTAACCCTTTGGGTACATTTGACGACTGAGACTCATCATCCGTATGTATTGCCACAGTTACGGTTGACGATTCTCAGTCGTCATTCGAAATTAACATATTATGCGTGGTGTTTATCATGTAGTGATGTGTGTGCGCGCGCATGCGCTGTGAGAGTTTATGTCACGTAACTCCATACCTCGATGGCGATTTGTTTCCATATATTTACTCTTATACACTACCCCAAAATGACGGAAATAACGAATTCAGTTTGTGATAGCGATAACGAGAATGATCTTGAACCATCGGATGCAAAATTTGTTAGTGACTGCAGTGAATTGGAAAGTGAATGTGGTAGTGATAATGGTAGTGAAATATTGGCAGTACATCGCAAATGTACAAGACTGTTATCAAGCAGTGACAGCGAATCTTCTGATGAAGAAACCCAAGAAGAATGGATTTGGAATGAAATTGAAAATATATCTGATATAAAACAATTTTCTGAAATACCTGGAATCAATCGTTTGTGTCTACGCAGACTAACCGGTGATGCTACACCTGTTAAAGTGTTGCAGCAAGTTCTAAATGAAGAATTATGGAATATTATAGTAGAAGAGACTAATAGATATGCCAGACAAATAATAGAAAAAGAGGGCACTGCAAACAAAAGGAACCAAAGGTGGTTTCCTGTAAGTTTGGACGAGATAAAAGCTTATATTGCATTATGCATAATTATGTCGCAAGTCATAAAATTAAAACTACATATGTATTAGACAAAAAGAAATATTATAAGTACTCCCGTTTTTGCAAACACCATGCCACGACAGAGATTTTTCGATATTTCAAGATTTTTGCACTTCACAGACAATGAAAACATGAATAAAGATGACAGAATTAGGAAGATCAGAAATTTAGCGCATTACCTGAACAATGCATTTAGTTAGCTTTATATTTCAGAGAGTAAAGTATCAATTGATGAATCTCTGATGAAATTCAAGGGACGATTGAGTAACGTTCAATCCAATCCATCTAAACGAGCGCGATTTGGCATAAAGCTCTATAAACTTTGTGAGTCGTCTTCCGGATATTGTATTCGGTTCAAAATTTATGTTGGTAAACACAAAGTGCAAGGAACTGATACACCGGCTTCCGAGAGTGTCGTCATGGAAATGGCGCAACTAATTCTAATCAAAGGTTATACTTTATAATTGGACAACTGGTATTCATCGCCACAATTATATCTAAATTTATTGCAGAAAGACACGAATGCAGTTGAAACTGTTCGAAAGAACAGAAAACATATGCCAAAGCAGCTTGCTTTGTTAGAACTGAAAAAAGGGGAAATGAAAGTATTGTCGTCTCGCGGATTATTAGCGCTAAAATGGAAAGGTTAAATAGGTGTTTACATGCTTAGCACTAAAAATTCAATAATTGACTTAGTTGATACTGGGAAACAAAGAAAGAAAGGTGCCAATTATGAAAATATCAACAAACCATCATGAGTGATTGAGTACAATATTGGTATGGGTGGCGTTGATAGACACGACCAATTGCTGGCGTGCTTCCCTGTTATGAGGAAATGTATGAAAGGAAACAAGAAAAATTGCCTTTTATCTATTAGACATGGCGATTTTCAATGCACACATTCTACATACTAAAATCAGTTGCGTAAACAGAACAGGCATTGTTTCATATCGTTTAGCAATCGCTGAAGAATTATTGGAGCAAGTGTCCTTGTCATATTATAATTGTCGTGGGCGTCCTTCAACGAGCGATACACCACATCGTTTACAGGCGAAAAAATGGGCACATATCCCGGATAATATTCCACCAACGAAGTCGAAGCAACACCCTACGAAAAGATGCCGCGTTTGCTATCAGCACAATATTAGAAAAGAAACAACCTGGCAATGCAAACAAAGCCAAGTACCTTTGCATCTACCAACTTGCTTTGAAAAGTATCACACTGTAAAAAATTACTAGAACATAACTATTATTAGGAATAACTTGTTATGTTTATTTTTCGTTGCTAATCTTCCATTCATTTATTTGTTTTCTAAATTAAATTATGATTTAATTATGTACCTACATTAATAAAACAGATGTATTCTTACACTTTTATATAGTAATCTATACATTACCAAATTAAATTGGTTCCATAAGTTAAAAAAGTTTCAAATAAATCGGAACACAAAGGGTTAATTACCCATACCCTACCCTCATTCCCAATAAAACTTATATATTCATACCTCAATAACCGCTCCTATAGAGTCAAGATCAATAATGCCCTATCCGACTTTCGCCCGATCGTGGCTGGTATTCTTCAAAGTTGTCCGATCTCTACCTATGCTATCAAACAGCTACAAATTCCCATAAACATCAACCCAGACAAGACAGAAGCCATAGTCTTCACTCGCAAATAAACCAACCTCAAAGTACACACTCTACTAATCATTCATAATCACAAAATTATCGTCCAAAAACCCATTAAATATCTCGGTAACCATCTCACTAATCGCCTAACACATGGATTCCACATACAAAAAACAATACACAAAGCACAATTATCCCTACGCAATATCTACCCTCTTCTTACCCAAAACAGCACTCTTTCCTATAAAACCAAACTCCTTCTGTACAAATCCTACTTACGCACAATCTTAACATACGTAGCCCCAATCTGGTGCGGCGCGCCTAAAACCCCACTACTCCCTCTTCATCTCTTCCAGATCTAATGCTTGCGCCTCGCTGCACAGACTTCTAGCTACATTAAAATTACCGACCTTAACGAACTCACAAACACCCCGTATATCAAAGACTACATCACCCATTTATCACAAAAATTTTACTCATCTACTACAACAAACCCCAACCCCCTCATCAAAAACCCCACCACCATTAAAGCTCATTACGCGCCCTTCAAGCTAAAGCACAAGCTCCCCTATCAAACTTTGCCAGTCTTCCACGAACGATCACAGGACCATATCATCTAACCCTGACACACAAAACCACAACTCACACACACACCCCAGTACACTACTCAACACAAACATAACAAGCAAACACACTTAACACGATAACACCCATCACCATACACCTTCACTTACAAGGAAACATCCTGAGGTGTGTCTCGCCAATTTTAATGAAACTGTAGTATGTGAGAAAATAATCGATACGTAAATTTTATTTTTGCCCGTTTTGACTTTTAAGGTGTGAAAAAAAACCAATGTTGACCTTCTTGTAACATATAAAATGAATTTCAAGGACAAAAGAAGGTCAAAATTATATAACACTCTCCTAACCTAGCCACTTTTGTATTTAAAGTTTATTTTGAAAAAGCTTATTTTTAGAGTTATGCGTCTTTTCCAGAATTTTTTAAAATGTATGTAGATGGTTTTAATCTTTAGAAGTTAAACAGGGCCGAAAAAAAAATACGTATTGATTATTTTTTCACAAAAAATACTACATACTACAGTACCATTGAAATTGGTGAGACACCTCGGTATGTTTCCTTGTTAGATTAAATTTTAGTTAGTTAAGGATAGTTTAAGTTTTATACAAAAACTTCATTGTAAGTAAATGGGTTATTTACTTTTATCTTTTTCTCATATGTTATTTATACCCGATTCATAAAACAAGAACAATCATAATTTTTATAACATACACTGATCACACAATTGTTATTCATTCATACTTCATTGTTAAGCTGCCTCGTGAGTAGGACCTCTGAAAAAACCCACCATCTGTTCCAAATAGACATATAAATAATATCTGTAATATTTAACCAAAAAATAATAAAGAAATTTTGAAATGAATGAAAATGATGTAGAGTATCAAGGGAGAAATCCATAGGTCTATGGTTCAAATCAGGCTTTAAGGAATTATTTATTGAATTTATATAAAAAATATATTTTTTGTCGCAAAATGGGTTTTGACCACTCCCCCTTCACATGAACAACCAATTTCTCATAAAACATCATCACAATTATTGTAAAATAAAAAAAAAATTCACACATTCAAACATTAGTAATTTACTCATACTTCATTGATAAACTCCCTGTGAGTAGGAACTCTGAAAAAATCCCACCATGTGTTACAATATAGATTAGGTAGTCTGTAAAAAAATATTTTGAAACGAATAAAGTTTTGTTGAAAAGAAGGACTGTAGAATTCAACAGTAGAATTGCATAAGTCGCTGGTTCAAATCCGGCTCGAAGGAAATCTTTCTACTCCAGGTATTCTTCAATGTTAGTTAGTTGGTACTAATACCAAAGCTTTCTTCTTGAATATAACCATTGATAGCTCAGTTGGTAGAGCGGTGGACTGTTGAATATAAAATTAGAAATCGATAGGTCGCTAATGCAAACCCGGCTGAAACGAATTCCATTGAAACCAGGTCTTCTTCAATGTTAATTATTTGCTATTGGTTTGCTTCTTTGATATAGCCTCCGATAAATTGTGGAATTTGTTTTTTTATTGTTATAAGCATGTGACTTTAAATGTGCAGATATACTTTAAAATTTTGATATTATATGATATTATACTAACTTTGAAGTATTATAACTGCGATTAATATTGTAATATGCGATGAATTTCAACATATCAAAAATTAATGAATCGGATAATCAAAAACCATACTTACTTAGCCGTTATTTTAAATGTCTATATATATTTATTTAAATGTATATTTAACATATTGTTCTGTAAGCTATATATATATATAAATCAAAATAATACAAAAAATATATAATTTTAAACATTTGATGGTCTATTTTATCTATTTTATTGATGGTCTATTTTACCATCGTAAATGATACAATGTTCAAAAATATATAATATCTTGCTGTATTTCTATAAATAAAACATAAACTTATTATATTGTCATCAACCAAACATGCATTATTATTGCTTAACAAAACTCAAATTTGCCGGTGTATGTAAATTGATCTGGAATAAAAGCATCTAGATCAAACTTGTAACACATATTTATTTTGAAATACGTGAGCTTCCTAAGCTCAACTTGAATTGCAAGTAATAATTCTTTATGCGCAAAATAATTGTAATAATTATAAAATATAATATTAAAGAAATTCCATATTCTGAAAATCATATCTTTACTCTATTTCTCTTTAAATATATGTATTTAAAATTTACTTACAGCAATAATGGGACAATTATTTTGCAAATAAATTTTTACTTACTTGCTTAAGGAGGTATGCTCACCTGCAAGGCAAAAAAAAAGGATTATTTGAAGATTTTTCCGGAAAACTAAGCAACATTTCAAAGACAGTTTCTGATGGTCTAGACAGCCGCTTGCAGAAGATTTTATAAAATTTTCGTCAAACGAGGTGACAGCAAAAGCTGGAGCAGTAATCATCTGAATTAAAAAATTCCAATTGGAACGTTTGGTTTTGAAAAAAATTTTTTACCAGCTGGCGGCTTTGCAAGGTCAATGTAGCAATTTTTACTCTCTTATACGCAGTATAAGTAAGTATTGTAATCATGAAAAGTTTCGATCTCGAGATTTTAATGGAAATATATCTTTTCTTCCCTGAAGCGAGTATATTTCAGATGACGTCTGTCTGTGTCAGTGCTCTACAGCCTAAACGGTAAAAGATAAAGTAATGAAACTTTAAACTTACGATTTGTATATGCCTGGCAGGAAAACATATTGTTTTTTAAATGAATATTACAACAAGAAGTGCATGTTTACTCTAGTCAATTTTTGCATTTTCTGTTATAAGTCAAGAACGATAGTTTTAAGTATACAAATAAAAGATATTAATATTTCGCAAAACTTTAATTTGAAAATATTTTTCAAACAAGGTACTGGTTACAAATAAAGAGGGTTTTTTCAATATTCTGCTTTACCACAAAAACGGTAGTACTAAAAGCAAAATAAGTAAGAATGAAAATACATAATATTAATATCTCGCATATCTTTTTTTTGAAACGTATTTTCAGAAAAGGTACCGGTTACAGCAAAAATTAAGTTATTTTCAATATAACACTCAATACTTTTCACGTTTCCATTCGGAGGTTATGTCTACATAATTGTCCTCCTATAAAGATGTCATACGCTATTTACACGACAATGTCGATAAGAAATCTGATTTTATATTGAATGGTTCGTTAATTTTTGCTGATTATTTCATTTGTAAACAATTGCGGATATGTTCAGCGGACGATATAATTGTGCATAAGTGTGTTAATATGCTATCGTATACGCTAATATAATTTTTTATTCTCATTTTGGATAGATCATTAGAATTAATAAAACAGTTAAATTTTTCAAAACTTATTTAATTCTAACGAATTAATTAATATGCGTACGAGAAAGTTTAGTGACTGACACGTCCGCATTTTACACTCGAAACCGGTCTACTACTACGTCAATTTTTATCGGATTAACTTGAAATTATGACATAATAATTTTGCATACATTAACTTGCAAAAGAAATAACATAAAAACAATTTATTAGTTTTCAGGTAGGCATACCTCTTCAATTGAGGCACAACAATAATTTTGTATTCCATATTTATAAAATTGCACAAATCACTTCGAAGAGTTACAGCTTTTGGTCGATATGAATTGCTAAGAAATCCATAAACTTGTACATTGAACTGCAATGAATATTAATTATTTTATTATGTATTATTATATAAACCACCTGGATTTACATACATTTCTAGTCAATTTTTCATTCATTTCATATAAAAAATATCTTCAATGCCTTACAATGTACTTTCTTATACGCATTTTGGTTAGATCATATCATATTTTAATTACTTTTCTTATTAATAATATCATACTAAGCTTTAGAACCCTTTGTCATTAATTATATCTCTCAGAATAAATAACGAACTCCAAATTATTTTAGTTTTTTTTTGAAAATCTGTTACACAATTGACAGGCGCAGATGATACGATTTATGTAAAAATTAATATAATACGATATTTTATTAGCAATTATACTGTAAACAGTACTCTTTCTGAAAATAACTTTCAAATAACAGGTTTGCGAAATAGTAACACCTTTAATTTTTATTAAAACAATATTTCTGTACCTGCAACGATGTTTGAGTAATTGTAGAAATCGAAAATAAAGCTTAGAGTAAACAAGCATTTTTGGTTTGAATTTTGTTTCAAGAATGCGAGGTGCACATGTCGGACATATACAAGTTTACCGTTTCATAATGTTCAACATTAGCTGTTTAGGCTGTTGAGCGCAAATACTACTTAATATTAATGCTAGCGGTATTGTTTCATGTGTAAAATACTCGCTTTAAACATTTTTGCCCTTTAATTTTCTGTATGACATCGGGAACTAATACCAAATGCCGTCGTTAACTTTAGGTCATTTCCAATTGAAATTACACATTCGTGTAGATATTAGTAATTCCCATTTCTTTTCTTATTCAATATGTGTCAGTAATCCCGGAAAATATTTCTCTTTACAGAACATTATCATTTAATCTTTACACTTACTGTATTTCAGGAAGTTATTTGTAGCTTATTTCTCTTATGTTGGGCAGATATTTTTTCGTTAATTTAACAATATCGGTGCTGTATGCACCGTAGACATTTTGTTTCTCCTGAGATTTCAGATCAATATCTGCTGATCAGTGCGAAAATTTGTTTTCAGCACATTATTTCTTAGTGACATATTAAATTTTACGTGCTTCAAAACATTTTTGCGCGATATTTTTAATTTTTTCTCTCATCTTACTCTTGTCCTAGCTTATCTTTCTTAATTGTTTCTCCTGTTCGGAAATTGCAACAAAGGGTTTTTTTACCGACATCCTGTTTATCTACATATTTACTTGTGTTTGTGGTCAATATATGCATAGTGAAAATAAATTTTCTTTAAATTGGGACGAAACAACTTTATTGTGGTTTTTTTTTTCTTATACGCAGTATAAGTAATTATTGTAATCATGAAAACTTTCGATCTCAAGATTTTAACGGAAATATACGTTATTACCTTCCCTGAATCGAATCTGACTAATTTTGGAATGGCATCTATCTCTGTGTGTGTGTGTGTGTGTGTGAGCAATCTACAGCCTAAACGGTTGAAGGTAAAATTATGAAATTTTACACTTAATCTTTTTATATGCCTAGGCAGAAAACCTATAATTTTTGAAAAATATATTCTACCATTAAGTGCCTGTTAACACTAGTCATTTTTTGCTTCGACAAATATTACAGGTTATTATATTTCGCATAATTTTTGATCGAATTTTGTTTTCAAAGAGAATACTGGTTTCAAAATAATGCCAATTGAAATTTCTGCTTATTTTATTTTGTGCACATATACTAATACTTCGTCTTGTTTTATTTATATGAATAAAATTTTGATGACATGGAAGCATTTTCTGGTACTTCAGAATGTTATATACTTGACTCATCTAAATTTTAATCAATATTTTCTCATCTTTTGGTGTTATTTATTTCATCTTCATGCTGAATAATTCATGCCGAATTATAAGTGTGATGTGATTGCGATGAGGAATAAATTTAAAACTACATTTATAAGGAGTGTGACTAAATTGTGCGATGTCTTGAAACATCGCAAAATTTAATTGGAGAATCGAACATACCTGAGTTACTTAAATGTTATTGAATGCTTAGGCAAATCATTTAATAACCAATTGGGTGGGTATCGTAGCTCAATTGATTAAAGAAGTGGAGCGTAGAGAAGAAAGATCAAACCTCGATCCCCAGTGAAGCCTGATGAATTTTTATTAATTTCTTAAATATCATCAATTTATATGGATGCTATTATGTTTTTTTTTGAAAATGTGAAATTGAAAATGGGCCGGGCTCCCTTAGTCCATGCAGGTTATACTGTGTTTGGGATTGCAGTTATCCAGGTAGTGACTGCTCATAAATGTATAGTATACACTTCAGTGACTTGTAGAGAACAACAACATTGTGACGGTTTCAAAAAATCAATTTTTTTATTTATTTATTTCTTCTTATTGTATAATTAATATAATTCCATAAACATATGACGTCATGTCAAAGGTATTTTCTCTTGACCGTAAACAAAAAGGAATATAAGAATTATAGAAGTATACATGTATAGAAACATGCAATCACCATTTTATAACCCCTTAATTATTTTCTAACTTCCTAACACGAGTTTACGTGTATACAGTTATTGAACCTCAGCTACATGGTTTATACCCCATTACGGTCTTTGCAAGACTTTTTACATATACGTACTAGCGAAAATAACATTTAAGATATTTAATTTATATTTCGACGAATTAATCTTATTCGCATTCTTTACTAAGTTCGGCTAAACAATAATAATGCACGTAATTATTCAACACGTCGCATTCTTTTAATCCTCGACTACATAGTTTATACCCCATTACGGTCTTTTCAAGACTAACTACATAAACGTACTAGCGAAAATAACATTTAAGATATTTAATTCATATCTCAACGAATTAATCTTATAGAGTTTCAATCGCATTCTTTTACTTAGTTCTGCTAAACAATAATAATATGCGTGATTATTAAACACGTCATATCTTAGGAATTTATTTAATGAAGGAAATTCCATAAACATATGACGTCATGTCAAAGGCTTTTCTCTTGATCCTGACTGGCGCCATCCCCCTCCAGAGGTGTCTGGTTTCGGTACCATTATTTCTACTTTATTTTATTTTATTTTTTTATTATTATATTACTTTTGTTTAATTTATCTTCCTAACATAACAGAAAAAATTTCCAAAAAGTTAAAAAAATTATATAATAATACTATAGCCGCGAACAAATTAACTTTGGGTAGTTTATTAGTAAAAAATAAATCCAAAAATGAAAAACATGATCTCGCAGGAGTCTATGAGAGAAAATGTAACGATTGTAACGCAATATATATTGGCCAAAGTGGCAGAAGCTTTAAAACATAAATGAAAGAACATCAGAAATCTATCACCAACCACATGAATAGTACAGGATTCTCCGCCCATTACATAGAACATCTACACGGATATGACGGAAACTTCAAAGTCCTACACACGGAAAACAAAGGGTACAGATTAAACCTACTTGAACAATTGGAGATTAGAAAAGCAGTTCATTCTAAGAAAAATATTGATAATGACCAACTGGAGGTCAATGTGTCACTCATCATTAATTCCAAAATGGTTTAAATTTAAGTATTGTAACGTCGTTTCTTACGCGTTACTGGCTTTCCGCACGCTGCGGTAATTTTTGCTCGGGCGCCAATCAGAAGGAGGGGGGAAACTTTGATACGGTATTTGGGGGAGGAGTAAGGGAAGGGGCGGAGACGGTGCGTGCGGGTCCGGGATAGCTCGGTGGAGGTTATGTCCAGGTTCCGTGTAATCAGCGAATAACTTCAGTTTTTAAACGGTATTTATTTTCGGTAAAAACACAAGGTACAACTTAATATACCCTATCGGAGACTGTGATGCGGATGCTAAAACGTTGGTGAGACCTGGAGAACAGTTAAATAGTGTTTACCCTCGGTGGACACACCTGCAGGTACTATAATAAGAAACTACTAGGTAATCCCTTGGCGGACACGCCGGCAAGATACCTGGAGAACAGTTACACAGTGGTTACCCTCGGTGGACACACCTGCAGGTACTATAATAAGAAACTACTAGGTGATCTCTTGGCGGACACGCCGGCGAGATCCCTGGAGACAGTTACACAGTGGTTACCCTCGGTGGACACACCTTCAGGTACTATAATAAGAACTACTAGGTAATCTCTTGGCGGACACGCCGGCGAGATACCTGGAGAACAGATAGACAGAGTTTTACCCTCGGTGGACACACCTGCAGGTACTATAATAGAAACTACTAGGTAATCTCTTGGCGGACACGCCGGCGAGATACCTGGAGAACAGATAGACAGAGTTTTACCCTCGGTGGACACACCTGCAGGTACTATAATAGAAACTACTAGGTAATCTCTTGGCGGACACGCCGGCGAGATACCTTAAGAACAGTTAAACCCAGCAATACAAATAAATACGGTAGTTAGTTTGTCTCACCAAGTGTTGTGCGGCATCGGTATGATATAAATATCGACGGAGAATTATAAGCGGTGTGATAAGCGGTGCGGTCCTTTAGCCAGAGCTATCGGTGATCGACTGTGTTTTGATAAGAGATGTAGGCCCTTTTTATATCAATCGGGGTATAGGTAAATACATGAGTAAAACAAAGATAAAAATACTATCCAAACCGATTTTTGGTTTTGACTAGATAACTGACAGAAAATATCGGCAGAGACTAGTATTTTTGGTCGATGACCTGACTTTAACAATTCAAAAAAACAAAAATGCATCGGCCGGGCTCCAACCACCGACCCACAGAGCCGTAGTCGACTACGCTGCCGCGCCGCTACGGCTTACTTATAATATAACATACATCTTAACTTATAAATAACGAGGGTTTTTAACATCGGAAAAACATACTTCGTTACAGTATAAAAGAACATGTAATGTCAAATTTTGTATCAGTTCCTGATGATGACCGAAAGGTTGAAACAATTGTAGAACGTAATAAATATATTATTGTGAAACTTATCAAGTGCCTTTATATTTCTATAAATATTGAAAAATGTTTCACCAAGTGCCGACCAATGAAAGTGTTAATCTTATCAATTTTTTTATTAACATTATTTTAAAGTATGTATCTTTGAGAATATTTTCTTAAAATATTATCCTGAAATTCTTACAAATAACAAAGGTAAGCCGAATTTTCATCTGTAGCGCACATTGTAGAAAACGTTCGGAAAATAGTTAGATCCCCAGTTATATTCTCGCCATTTTTCTTTAAATATAAAAGTTTTTATATGTTAAGCAAAAACTTATATTTCATATTTAGGTATAGCTCAGCATAAAGGTATTTGTCTTACAAAACTGTAATGAGTGCTTCAACGCACTCATTTGGAAACTTGCGCCGAAAACTACGGCAAGTCGCACTGTAATAGTACAAACAGCAATTTATTTAGCCGTTTGCATGTTCAATAATGAATGTACATACCAGATGCACTGGGAATTACAATTGGGCAACATATGTAGTCTTTTTGTATGAAGAAAGACCAGCTTCGTGTAGAACAAGCTTCTGCACGTACGTCTTGTGGGAGCAAAACCGATGACTTAAAGCGCAAATCGCGGAACATTCTACACCGGAACAAGCAAAGAGGAAGATTCTTATAGGCCAGGATAAGATGAACTGTGGTTAGTCTTGATATTTTTTTATTTAATTTCAAAGAAAACTAATTATGAAATTTTAAAAGCGATTTTCTCGAAACTACATTTTTACTTTCTTATACGCAGTATAAGTAAGTATTGTAATCATGAAAAATTTCGATGTCGAGATTTTAACGAAACTATACGTTCTGGCCATCCCTGAATCGATTTATGGAATGACGTCCGTCTGTGTGTGTGTGTGTCTGTGTGTGTATTTGAGCGCTCTACAGCCCAAACGGCTAAAGGGAAAATTATGAAATTTTGAACTTAAGATTTGTATGTACCTGGCAAGAAAACCTCTTATTTTTGAACACAATAATCCGACCGGAGGTGCATGTTTACTGTAGTCATTTTTTGCAGTTTCTGCAATTACTCAAAAATAAGTGCAGTAACAGATAATTATTACAACAAAGTTTATAGATATTTGCATTTTGTTCAATTTTTAATTAAAACTTATTTTCCCAAACGGTACCGGAAAAAAAAAATGGCTCTTGAAATTTCTTCATATTATAGTAACTTTTAAATAAATCGTACCGTCTGCGCTTGTCTATTGTTTAACAAAATAGACTAAAATAATTTGAAGTTTGACGTTTTATATTTATTCTAAGAAATATATTTACTGTAAAACCGATCTAAAGGTTAGAACAGATATTATAAATTAAAAAAATAATGTAACTACGGTACGGTTTAACCCATATGCGTATAAGAAAGTTCGGTGCATGACACTGCAGATGTTTTGATCTGATTATCACATTTTCTCCACAATTTAATATTGGATCGAATGCTCGTTGACACTAGCGTAATCTAAATTAATTTCCCTTCAGTTAAGCTTAGAGATTTTTAAAATTGATAATATGTACTCTGTGTAGCTCTATGGAAAAAAAATTCCTTACTGATTTTTCGATTTTTTTTTGTAGGTCTGCCATTTTTACATTAATAGCTTTTTTGCATCGGCTACGCTTAACTGAAGACATTGTACTATAGATTAAAACCCTGCTTTATTTTTTGTTTCAGATTATGTTATGTTATGATGATAACCACCGAGGTGCGTTCTACGGGCAGCGTGATTCAGTGACCTCTGTAGCACCGTTGTAAAATAAAAACATTACAACATAAAATTTTCATAAGAAAGGTTGAAAGTATGTATCTTTCTTCACACTATCTCTTATATTTGTATAATATTTGTATAAGTGAAAAATAATTGTCAAAAATCTCGTAATTTTTGGGTAGTCACAGTGTTGTTCCCACTTAAGGAGAGGTTCTCATGTAAATGACCAAAAACTAGGCAAAGTTTGGAATTTTATTACTCGGCAATGAAGAGAGATAAAAGTTTGTAGTTTAAGGATTCTAAAAGGTTTTTTTTTGTCTACATTTTAGAATTTTTTTATTGAGTTACAATCAAAATAGCGCCCGTGGTTAGTGACAGTGTCGAGTGAAGTCAGCGCGTAATTGGAAATCGGCGTGCAGTGTAGCGCCCCAGGATTTGTCTGGAACAGAAAAATTGGAATACTTTCAAAAAGAGAATTAAATTTGTTGGAAGATAGACCTAAAAAAGTGGGAAAAAAGTTGAAATTGGACCATTTTGGACTATCTCGAACTTTAAGAAAAAAATCATGTTTCGAGATAAACGCGTTTAAAGTTTTGGGAACATTATCGATAGAATATTTGTGATAAAATGTCAATTTTTCGTAACAGTGACTTGGAATTAATAGGTTTGGACATCGCTGAATCCGAATCTGAAGTCAGTTTCTCAAAATTCAAAATGGCCGATCCAATATGGCGGACCAAAAAAAAACAATGCAATTTCATCCAAACTTGGGAATTGAAGGGTTTCGCGATTTCTAAATATGGATTTGAGGTAATATGTGCCACAATATATAAATAAAAATGGAATATCCAATATGGCGGACCAAAAATGTGACTGATTTAAAATTTTTTTTGGTTTTTTAGAGTTTTTTAGTTTTTTTCATAACTCACGATTAGTCTGCAATCCCAAGTCCGTACATCAGTCCTTCCTCGAACTCGAATTGCTGCTGATTAGCAATGTCTCGGCTTTTCTTCTCCAAATAAGCCGTCCTCGCGTAGCCGGTCACCTTGCGTTCGGCAGCTTGCAGATGTTGCTCATCACATCTTCCGACGTAGTGGGTTGCTTCCAGCATTAATTGTTTACTTGGTGAAAATATCCAAGAAGGTGTCAGTTAAATTCAGGAGCACGGTGCAATAGCATCTCGGGTCATTAATGACAGCTTGAATTTCTATTGTATATATATATATATATATATATATATATATATATATATATATATATATATATATATATATATATATATATTGTAACGCTGTCGCTATTTTAAGAGCCTAGTTGGCACAATTTCGAGGTAATCGTGTCATCTAGCGGTTTTACCACAAAACGCTTGGTGTCTCACGCCGCTCGGCATTGCGCGCACCTCGAGCGGGAATAATTAATCCGGCAAATGCGAGAATAACTTGTCGTTTCGCAAAATGATACGGAATATCGCTCTCTTGTCAGCTGACCAGCTGGTAAGGCGGATGTGTTACCGTTCCCGTATCGTTCTACATCAGTTCTTTCGTCACGTGCAATCTTGCAGTGAGTACTTTATTATACTACTACTATATATAAATTACGTTAAAATTCCGTTAGTACCGTGGATATAAACTTTTGCCCATCTCTACCCCGTACATAATACTTTCCACCTGTTTTAAGGCATTTGATTCCGACGTTATTACCTACATAACGTGCGTGAAGTCATAACCTCGGTACGAGAATTCTAAGAGAGGATTTTATAACCGAATTTACCACCAGACAGCACCAGAGTCGAGTGCAGCCAACAACATCTCTTTGCCGTTTCCAGGACGTCCGGGAATACCGGGCTGGCACCCTAAATAAATATCCTGAAGCTACTAGCCGGCGCTGCCTCGCGACTCACATCTGGACGGTGGATGAGCTACGATCATCTAACTTTGCCATCACTCCATTTACTTTTGTCTATTTTCTTTGTAACTTTAAGGGGAAGTTCTCATGTAAAGTTTTCAAAAAATCGATTTTTTTTATCACATTTTTCGAAAGGTATAAGTGTATACTATATTGAGTTTAAAGTGTTTTTCGATCCGCGTATCACAAACGTTTCTGCAGCCCATTGTTCGAAGGTGCGTCCCGGCCGCCACGGGCCGCTCTCGGGTCGAGACGCGCGACTCATTTAGAGACCTTTTCTCGGCTTTATGCACGTTCGCAGAATGCTTGGCATTGCACTGTACATGTCTTCGGAACATATTTGCAGACTAATCGTGAGTTATGAAAAAAACTAAAAAACGCTAAAAAAAAAAATATTAATTCAGTCACATTTTTGGTCCGCCATATTGGATTTGCCATTTTTATTTTTATATAGTGGCACATGTTACCCCAAATCCATATTTAGAAATTGCGAAACCCTCCAATAACCTAGTTTGGATGAAATCGCATTGGTTTTTTTTTGGTTCGCCATATTGGATCGGCCATTTAGAATTTTGAAAAACTGACTTCAGATTCGTAATCAACGATGTCCAAAACTATTAATTCCATGTCATTGACATTTTATCACGAATATTCCATCGATAATATTCCCAAAACCTTAAACGCGTTTATCTCGAAACATAATTTTTCAAAACTGCTTGCAGTCTCACTTGAGACCGGTTTGATGAACAACCTTAGATTTTTGACTGTTCGAAAGAAAACCTTTTTCTGTGGAAGATAGACCTATAAAATGTACAAATTGTTTATATTAACGACTTGTTATAAGGCCTTGAAGTGGAAAAAAATACCCGAAAAATCAACCTTAAAGTTCAAGATAGTCCAAAATGCTCAAATTTCATAATTTTTCCCACGTTTTTAGGTCAATCTTCCTATAAATTTAATTGTTTTTTCGACTGTATGCCCATTTTTTTGTTCGAGAGAAAAACTAAGGCGCTAAATTGCACGCCAATTTCCAATTACGCGCTGACATCACTCGACACTGTCACTAACCACGGGCGCCATTTTGATTGTAATTTAATAAAAAAAATTTAAAATGTAGACAAAAAAATTACCTTTTAGAATCTTTAAACCGCAAACTTCTATCTTTTTTCATTACCGAGAAATAAAATTCAAAACTTTGTCTAGTTTTTGGTCATTTGCATGAGAACCTCCCCTTAATATCTAGAATTAGCGTGTATTGGCGTCAAAAGCACGGTTAAGACGATGAGCTACCCATTTCTTATACATCACAAAAAGACAATTTTCTGCGCCGTTGTACAGCTCTTATTTTTGAGATTATACATTTAAAAAAAAAACTGTATGTTAAGAAAGGATCAAACTGTAAATCCGTCGGAGTAAAATTAAATAATTTCTTTTTCTTAAATTAATATTAAAACATAAATAATGTCCATGTTTACTGTATTTCTATCAAGAATCAATGTGCAAATTTGATTATCTAAACCGACCATATTGGAGTTTAACATTTTCTAAGATATATCTCAAAATTTCAAATATTTTATATTAAAACTAAACTTTCCAGAACGGCGCAGAAAAATTGCTTTTTGGTGATATATTTTCAAACTGCATCACTGTTTCATGGCGCCTCTATTCTCCACATAATGTACTATTATACGACATAAGAATAGGCTCCACCCAGTACAGTCTTTTAAAATTACTAAATTACTAATTGTAAGATTGAAATATATTCAACAGAAAATTGAATTTTTAGTAAACATTTTTTTTTATCTATAACTATTTATTTATTGATATATGTATCATTTTAAATTGAATGAAATATATCTATACCTTTATATTTATATTTATATATATATATATATATATATATATATATATATATATAAATATATATATATATATATATATATATATATATATATATATATATATATAAATATATATATATATATATATATATATATATATATAAATATATATATATATATATATATATATATATATAGATAAATAAATATATATATATATATATATATATATATATAAATATATATATATATATATATATATATATATATATATATATATATATATATATATATATATATAAATATATATATATATATATATATATATATATATATATATATATATATATATATATATATATATATATATATATACATATATATATATATATATATATATATATATATATATATATATATATATATATATATATTTATATATATATATATATATTATATATATATATATATATATATATATATATATAAATATAAATATTTATAAATATATGCACTCAAACAATTCGATAGAGATAAATAATTTGCCTACGTTTCAAAATAATATCTAAATAGGGGGAATTTATTTATTCATTCATTGTATTACATACTTTTAAAAGTGTAGCTCAATATTTATATTTCCTGTGGCTTTGTGCATCAGTTTTGTTATTTACTACTGATTTGATAAAATGGGTCGTAGAAATATATGTCGACGCAAAGTTTCAGTTATAAAAAAAAATCTTGGGAATATAGTGAATTTGAAACAATTTAAGAAGAACCGTAAGAATTATCTGGATTTGGCGTAAAAATAATATTAATATTTTACAAGTTTCTATAGCTGTTATTGAAAATTTATCTGCGGAGTCGCCTATAGAAGATACTGATTCTGAGATAATCAATAGTAAGATATTTGGAAAAAATAATTTATGCAATCATGAGACAAAATATTTATTTATAGCTGTAAGAATTAGTGCTACTGATACTTATACTACACAATTGAGTAATGATTTATCAATAGAAGTAACTAATGAACATATGACTCTAGATGAGGATGAGGTAAATAATGATTTATCAATTACATTTTAAATTAAAAAATAATTAAATTCATGTAATATTGCCAACATAATATCATTCGTTTTTTATATTAGTATTTTATTCTTTAAAAGTAGTGATAATTTTTTAAAGGTATTTCAAAATCCATCCACAGCAATTGAAACTACTTTGAAAGATTCAAAAACTCAAGTTTCTAATATACTACTTGAAGGACGAAGAATAGTTGACATTCAGTATATGTTAAATAAATTTCAACAATTAAATAAACATGCATTACATTTTGGTTGTTCAATTAACAACATTAGCATTAAATCTGAAATTCGCCAAGGCTTGCTATCCACGATAATTTTTCACTGTAATATGTGCAATATGGATTTTCCGGTTTCATTAACTGATCCGGAAAGTAAGAAAAATGATGTAAATGAGGGAGCTGTATCAGGAATTATGGCAATTGGTGGAGGTTTTTATAATATGGAGGAGTTTTTATCCTGTCTTGATGTACCATGCATGTCAAAGAAATTTTATAATAAAGTTCATAAACAAATTTGTTGTAATTGGGAGCAAACTGCTTTGACTAGCATGAAAAAAGCTGTAGAACGTGAAGCAAATTATGCTAGGCAAATAAATAACATTGACGCTAAAGGTACCCCACTAATTACAGTTGTTGCTGACGGATGTTGGTCCAAAAGATCTTATAGAACTAGCTATAATGCATTGTCTGGTGTAGCTGCAATAGTTGGTCACCAATTTCGTGAAGTTTTGTACATTGGCGTGAGAAATAAATATTGTATAATTTTTTCCAAAGCAGAATTTGCGAAAGTAAATGCTCCGAAGCACATATGTTTTAAAAATCATAGTGGCTCAGCAACGAGTATGGAATCAAGCATACTAGTTGAAGGGTTCAAGAATAGTGAGAATTTGTATGGCGTAAAATTTCATAAAATGATAGCAGATGGTGACAGTAGCACATATAAAAAAATTTTGGATGCAAGACCTTATTGTGATCCAACAGTTGAAAAAATCGAGTGTCGGAATCATCTTTTGAGAAATTTTTGCAACAAACTTAAATCTGTATGCGATGATACACGATATAATAA
Source organism: Nebria brevicollis (assembly GCA_944738965.1). NCBI lineage: Eukaryota > Metazoa > Arthropoda > Insecta > Coleoptera > Carabidae > Nebria > Nebria brevicollis. Next base: position 11,094,204 of record OX122897.1, on the reverse strand, counting down.
ATCAATGCGTCTTCTATTGAAAGGAAGGATTTTGCGCTTAAAATCGGCAGTTGTAGGTGCAATTTCGGAAAGAAAGAATATTGATAATGAAAGTATTGCAATTAATAATTTGCAGACTGACATTATGAATAGCATATTTCATGTATTTGGCGAACATGGAAAATGCGCTGACTATTTCTGCATTAGAAAAGAAAATGATGAAAATCACTACGAAAATTTAAAAAAATATGCAGATCTTCTTATGCGAATTGAAACAATTTTAGGGCAGTTAAAATTTAATGCCAGAAGTTTATTAAAGGATGTAGATAGTAATGCAGTAGAACAATATAATTCGATTGTTGCAAAATTTGTGGGTGGTAAGTAATAAACAGATTTTATACAATTCTTTTTACAATTAATAACAATAATAATTTTGATAAGGTAAAAGAATTAATTATACTTCACGGCAATCATACCAAGCTAGATGTGCAGCTGCTGTAGTTTCTTTTAACACTACATCTGCACATACAGAGTTGCATAAAACAATGTATGGATGCAGTCCGAGAAGATTAATAAAACATTTGGAAACACGACGCGCGGAAAGAATTCTAAAATTAGGAATATACAGACAACAACATAAAATTACCCGCCGCAATAAATTAAATAAAAATGTAGCAACAAATAATGATCCTGATTATGGTGAATTTTGTTCAAAGCCAGATTTACCTGCAGAAATTTTTAGAAAAGAAAAAGATATTTTCTTGTCGAAATTAAAAAGGACTGACCAAGAAAAAATAGAACTAGAAATAGCAACTCGTTTGCAAGCTGATAGTGGCTTTTGGATGGAAGAGAGACGTAAAATATTAACGGCTTCCAATTTTTTTAAAGTTTGTAGACGTCGAGATACAACAAGTTGCTCAAATTTAGTAAAGTCAATTCTGTACAACCATCCGTTAGACCATATAAAAGCAATTTATCACGGGAAAACCAAAGAAAAAGAGGCTCTAACACTGCTTCAAAAACAAGAAAATATTTTTATAGAAACATGTGGTTTGTTCATAGACAACAAACATGATTTCTTGGGAGCTACTCCTGATGGGTTGGTAGGAACCAACCAAATCGTTGAGATAAAATGCCCATTATCGTTGTATAATCAGTCCGTGGACAGTGCCATTAAAGAAAATAAAATAAAATTATTTAAATTGGGGAAAAAATCTATACTAATAAATGAAAATTGTGACTGGTATTATCAAATACAAGGGCAGCTTCACGTTCTAAATAGAGCTGAATGTATTTTTGCAATATATGTTGGTGATAAATTTCCTTTATATGTCAAAAAAATTAAACGGGACGACAATTTCTGGTATAAAAATATGGAAGAAAAATTAGTCAAATTTTATACACACTGTCTTCTACCTGGTCACCTGGTGTCACAAATCATTGGACTGTCAAATCGTATAGTCATCCTGCCCGAATTTAAATTTTAAGAAATCCGCATTTTAGAAGGTAGATTCACAAAGGCAAAAAATAAGAAGAATAAAAAATTCTTAGATATTTTATTTAAATGTATAAATATAAAATTATTTTATTTATTATTATTGGACCATGATAATCAACTTTAAACTAAACTGTATTTTCCCTATTGGTACATTGTTACCTGTAATAATAATTTCGCAGAAATGTACCAATTTCTAATCTTCCTGTTTAATACCTACTTCTCGTGAAACTAGGGAATTTAAGAGGGTTAGTGAACCTTTTTTTATTACCGAGGGTTCGGGCAAAATGAAAGGTCAAAAAAGGTACAAACCCAACCGCCGGGCAATTTGAGTATGCGCCACCTGAACTGGTAGATCCACGAATAACGCGTAATGGGCAAATAAGAGAACCAGAATATATAATTAATGCAATAGCAAAAAAAGAAGAAACAATACTCAAATCGGTTAAACGAAAATTATTTTAGAATATTTATTAACAATAGATCACTAGCAGAATATTTTGTATGTGTCTTTAGTTATCTGGTGTGTTAGACTATAATTGTATTTTCTATTCATATTATTGATAGACTATTTATACAATAGAAAGCTGACAATTATATATATATATATATATATATATATATATATATATATATATTTATATATATATATATATATATATATATATATATATATATATATAAGCTTAAAGAAACTCTAAAATAGAGTATATATGTATTGGTGTGAGGCAAACTAAATATTAGTTTAAAATTATATTGGCAACTACTTAAATTTTGAGTGTACTGTTCACCGTACTCCCCTCCTATAAATGTTACACAACGTCACCCGATAAGCCCCGCCCAAGTGCATGGCCCCGCATGCACCCGACCCGTCCTTCACGGTATAGTAATGAGGGTTGCTCATCGTCTTAAGTGCAATTTTATTCTGGAGTAATAAATTGTCATTGATGCAAATTTTGAATTTAATTCGCCTAGCTGCTGCAGCTTTTATCCCCACTCCCGACTCCGGTCTGAAAGCTTGTCGAGCAAATCGTTCTGTCAGCTTTTCGCTCGCGAAAGTCGTTACAATATAAATATATATATATATATATATATATATATATATATATATATATATAAATATATATATATATATATTTATATATATATATATATATATATATATATATATATATATATATATATATATATAAATAACTATACCAGAGTAGTTGACCATACAGTCCATTTACTCCCTTAATTATTTAAATAAAACAAAACGCATTTACTAGGTCATGATAGGATGGTATTCAACAATATCCCGTTATTATTTAACCAAGTAAATATTTTGTTTTAATTACTAACAATATGCAAAACTACGACTAATTTTAGTTATATTATGCTAGGCAAATAAATAACATTGACGCTAAAGGTACCCCACTAATTACAGTTGTTGCTGACGGATGTTGGTCCAAAAGATCTTATAGAACTAGCTATAATGCATTGTCTGGTGTAGCTGCAATAGTTGGTCACCAATTTCGTGAAGTTTTGTACATTGGCGTGAGAAATAAATATTGTATAATTTTTTCCAAAGCAGAATTTGCGAAAGTAAATGCTCCGAAGCACATATGTTTTAAAAATCATAGTGGCTCAGCAACGAGTATGGAATCAAGCATACTAGTTGAAGGGTTCAAGAATAGTGAGAATTTGTATGGCGTAAAATTTCATAAAATGATAGCAGATGGTGACAGTAGCACATATAAAAAAATTTTGGATGCAAGACCTTATTGTGATCCAACAGTTGAAAAAATCGAGTGTCGGAATCATCTTTTGAGAAATTTTTGCAACAAACTTAAATCTGTATGCGATGATACACGATATAATAAATCAATGCGTCTTCTATTGAAAGGAAGGATTTTGCGCTTAAAATCGGCAGTTGTAGGTGCAATTTCGGAAAGAAAGAATATTGATAATGAAAGTATTGCAATTAATAATTTGCAGACTGACATTATGAATAGCATATTTCATGTATTTGGCGAACATGGAAAATGCGCTGACTTTTTCTGCATTAGAAAAGAAAATGATGAAAATCACTACGAAAATTTAAAAAAATATGCAGATCTTCTTATGCGAATTGAAACAATTTTAGGGCAGTTAAAATTTAATGCCAGAAGTTTATTAAAGGATGTAGATAGTAATGCAGTAGAACAATATAATTCGATTGTTGCAAAATTTGTGGGTGGTAAGTAATAAACAGATTTTATACAATTCTTTTTACAATTAATAACAATAATAATTTTGATAAGGTAAAAGAATTAATTATACTTCACGGCAATCATACCAAGCTAGATGTGCAGCTGCTGTAGTTTCTTTTAACACTACATCTGCACATACAGAGTTGCATAAAACAATGTATGGATGCAGTCCGAGAAGATTAATAAAACATTTGGAAACACGACGCGCGGAAAGAATTCTAAAATTAGGAATATACAGACAACAACATAAAATTACCCGCCGCAATAAATTAAATAAAAATGTAGCAACAAATAATGATCCTGATTATGGTGAATTTTGTTCAAAGCCAGATTTACCTGCAGAAATTTTTAGAAAAGAAAAAGATATTTTCTTGTCGAAATTAAAAAGGGCTGACCAAGAAAAAATAGAACTAGAAATAGCAACTCGTTTGCAAGCTGATAGTGGCTTTTGGATGGAAGAGAGACGTAAAATATTAACGGCTTCCAATTTTTTTAAAGTTTGTAGACGTCGAGATACAACAAGTTGCTCAAATTTAGTAAAGTCAATTCTGTACAACCATCCGTTAGACCATATAAAAGCAATTTATCACGGGAAAACCAAAGAAAAAGAGGCTCTAACACTGCTTCAAAAACAAGAAAATATTTTTATAGAAACATGTGGTTTGTTCATAGACAACAAACATGATTTCTTGGGAGCTACTCCTGATGGGTTGGTAGGAACCAACCAAATCGTTGAGATAAAATGCCCATTATCGTTGTATAATCAGTCCGTGGACAGTGCCATTAAAGAAAATAAAATAAAATTATTTAAATTGGGGAAAAAATCTATACTAATAAATGAAAATTGTGACTGGTATTATCAAATACAAGGGCAGCTTCACGTTCTAAATAGAGCTGAATGTATTTTTGCAATATATGTTGGTGATAAATTTCCTTTATATGTCAAAAAAATTAAACGGAACGACAATTTCTGGTATAAAAATATGGAAGAAAAATTAGTCAAATTTTATACACACTGTCTTCTACCTGGTCACCTGGTGTCACAAATCATTGGACTGTCAAATCGTATAGTCATCCTGCCCGAATTTAAATTTTAAGAAATCCGCATTTTAGAAGGTAGATTCACAAAGGCAAAAAATAAGAAGAATAAAAAATTCTTAGATATTTTATTTAAATGTATAAATATAAAATTATTTTATTTATTATTATTGGACCATGATAATCAACTTTAAACTAAACTGTATTTTCCCTATTGGTACATTGTTACCTGTAATAATAATTTCGCAGAAATGTACCAATTTCTAATCTTCCTGTTTAATACCTACTTCTCGTGAAACTAGGGAATTTAAGAGGGTTAGTGAACCTTTTTTTATTACCGAGGGTTCGGGCAAAATGAAAGGTCAAAAAAGGTACAAACCCAACCGCCGGGCAATTTGAGTATGCGCCACCTGAACTGGTAGATCCACGAATAACGCGTAATGGGCAAATAAGAGAACCAGAATATAAAATTAATGCAATAGCAAAAAAAGAAGAAACAATACTCAAATCGGTTAAACGAAAATTATTTTAGAATATTTATTAACAATAGATCACTAGCAGAATATTTTGTATGTGTCTTTAGTTATCTGGTGTGTTAGACTATAATTGTATTTTCTATTCATATTATTGATAGACTATTTATACAATAGAAAGCTGACAATTATATATATATATATATATATATATATATATATATATATATATATATATATATATATATATATATATATATTTATATATATATATATATATATATATATATATATATATATATAAGCTTAAAGAAACTCTAAAATAGAGTATATATGTATTGGTGTGAGGCAAACTAAATATTAGTTTAAAATTATATTGGCAACTACTTAAATTTTGAGTGTACTGTTCACCGTACTCCCCTCCTATAAATGTTACACAACGTCACCCGATAAGCCCCGCCCAAGTGCATGGCCCCGCATGCACCCGACCCGTCCTTCACGGTATAGTAATGAGGGTTGCTCATCGTCTTAAGTGCAATTTTATTCTGGAGTAATAAATTGTCATTGATGCAAATTTTGAATTTAATTCGCCTAGCTGCTGCAGCTTTTATCCCCACTCCCGACTCCGGTCTGAAAGCTTGTCGAGCAAATCGTTCTGTCAGCTTTTCGCTCGCGAAAGTCGTTACAATATAAATATATATATATATATATATATATATATATATATATATATATATATATATATATATATATAAATATATATATATATATATATATTTATATATATATATATATATATATATATATATATATATATATAAATAACTATACCAGAGTAGTTGACCATACAGTCCATTTACTCCCTTAATTATTTAAATAAAACAAAACGCATTTACTAGGTCATGATATCATGATGATTCAACAATATCCCGTTATTATTTAACCAAGTAAATATTTTGTTTTAATTACTAACAATATGCAAAACTACGACTAATTTTAGTTATATTACATACTGAACCACCCTTGCTTATATGCGGTCATACCTATGATTAATATTAGTGATAATAAAATACATTTAATCACTTGGAGTAAAAGTTGTGAAACATTGTGAAACTCCCGGTATAAACCCAGTTACGAATGAATTTTTTAAAATAAATAAACATAAATAATTCAGATAACTGTAACAATCCTGGTAAAATATTGTCACGCCCGTGCCACACCTAGATCAATAGTACAATTTCACAACTAGTCAGACCACTGGGTTAGACAAGCATCTTGTAGGTCTAAGCAACTATTGTCCAAAACTATTTAACGACGACGGACCACCCTGCGAGAGAAGCACCCTGTAGGCCTAACAAATACTAACCATTATTTAATACTATCTGACGACGACATCTCAAGGCGTCACGAATATACTTATGTCATAAATATAAGTTCAATGCCAAGGTTACTTTCACATACCACAAAACCTACACTCGGGATAACCAAATATTAAATGAAGGACAGCCTCTCATAGTTTCCCACAGACTACGAGAGTCTACAGCAGTCTCTTAGATTCACTTATCGACGAAACTTTGTGTGCTATTCAAATAGAGTCAGTGTATTTTAGTGTCCAATAAGCGCATTACTGTAAGTACTTATTTACAATAAATACCAAACTAAACGTATAACTGTGTAATGACTTAAGTAATCACCCCTTTCATCCTCTCGTGCTTGACTCCTGGTATGATCCAAACTCTGCAGGAGTTACAGTCTTGGCTGGTACCTATGTTAATTCAGTAAAGTTAAGTCACGGCCAACTCCCAGCCGCACAGTGGTTCAAGCGCTCAAAACCTTGGCCAAAAACAGCGAGTGACAATATCAAAACAAAAATTGGTTAATTTACGTATTTTAGGAATCTTATGTCGAATCAGCAATCAGAAGTTCAAAATTCAAAATGGTGAATACAAAATGGCGGTTTTTTTTTGAAAATAATTAGTGGTTTAAAAATACATTAATCTCGTATATATATTTTAATTCTCTATAATCGAATCTGCAATTAGAATTTCAAAATTCAAAATGGCGGACATAAAATGGCTGTTTTTGTGGTTCTAAAAGTTCAAAAGTTTCAAAATATACAACTATCGTATATCTTTTAAGTCTCTAGATTCGAATCTGCCATCAGAATTTCGTATTAAAAAATGGCGGTTTTTAGGTACAAAAATACAAGTTTCAAAAATATCGTATATGTATCTTAATGCAAAAACATGTTTAAGATTAAAAGTTATGTACAGAGCTCGGTAATGACCTATGCAGACAATGCGCTATAATAAAATTTATATAAATTCAGTGTCATTCACAAATTCGTCGTAAACTTCATCATTTCAGCACATGCAGGTTCATTTTCATTGTTTGTATGTAGTAACAGACGAAACACTTCAGGTGGAAAGTTCTCTTATTTTTTTCATTTTAAATTTGCGCATACTCGTTATTAGTGGATCAGAAGAAGCTAATAATCTGTAAAATACAACTGTCATGTTGTTAATACGAGAGTTTTTTCGGGGAAAACTTTCACGAAAACGTTTTAGGTCTTTGTTTCGCGCTTCTTGAGATTTTAAACAAAATATAATTATTAATTTTATCGTTAGAAAGTTACAGTAAGGATTATTCTATATTCTTAGTAATAATACATTTTCAAGAACCGCTACAAATATAAAAATACTGCCAAAATATTAAGTCAGGTAGACTAGTTAAGCATCATAATTGTACGAACTAAGATAAGGATGGTTAACTTAGCGTGTTTGAGACATTCCGAAGCGTGCGCGAAATTGCGAAAAGTTCCGTATCAGGCACACTTGCGCCTAGTTGCATTTGTTCTTTTCACTATTTGCTTACAACACCATACACTACATAATAAACTAAATAAGAGCCTGGGACCTAGTGGGACTTTTACTATATTCATACTTTTAGAAAAGGCGCTTCGAAAAACATGAATACTTTTTAACCGTGCGTTCGGCACCCTTTTTCAACTGCGCTATACATAAATTTCATAACTTAAAAATCAGAAAGATAATATGCTTACTTTCAGAATTCACCTCCATTTTTTAGAACTTAAATTTTGATTTGAATTGAACACGAGCGATATTACAGTATATAAGAAAAGCGGTGCGCTATGCTTGGCGCGGATGCAAATTTGAAGTGACTTACCGCCTGTAGTAATTAAATTTTAAGTCTTTTCTTTGCTGATTATAATAGACCCTATCCCCTTCTACAGGATTCCGTGAAAATTTACCGTTAAATGAAAAGTTGATTTTTCGATTTTTGGCCAGGGATTTCGCTGTTTGAACCAATGTGAGCCGTGACAATATGACAAAAATATATAAACAGTTATGCACCATCACTTTTTTAACAACGATACATTGCCAAGCGACATAATTTTTTATATATCATTAGAAAATTTGAAATAGCCATATAAGTAACAAAAGTAGAATTGTCTCAATAAATATCTAATTCTAAAATGTATTATTCAGTCATCTACAAAAAATGCAAATATAATCTATGGAAATAGACTCAATTTGATATAAAATGGAATTTATATTATATACTTGTCACAATAATATTCCTGTTACGAATATATAGTTAAGTAATAAATGGTGATGGTGGAATAAACATGGTATATTTATTATTAGATATTATGAATGTATCGTAAAAACAATTATACAGAGACGCTGGCTGTCGTGGTTTGGTAGCGTAAGAGAATTGGTCCATACTGATTTGTAATAATTCGAAAATATGAGATTCGTTTCAGAAGCAGTACGAACGACGGAGCCCCTGAGACGGGCGTATTAAGGGCCCTGGCGTCAGGATGTTCAAACCCTTGACATTTTATGTATTTTATTATATTATGATATCATGATGCACCATTGATTTGTTTATGTATGTTATTATGTATCTAATTCATGTATTAACTAACGTTCTATCCTAGCGTATTCCATTATGGGAGACGATCCATACTCTTCGAAGTGCCCAAGGAATGTGTCCGTAAGGTTGTTCTGGTAGTCAGTTGACTCTACGGTACAGTACGATCATAATAGGGTGGGTAGCCATTATGCTTTATATTAGGTAGAGTTTCAGGTAGTGAATTCCGGTTGTGAAGGCACTGGAAGGCAAGTAGCTATGAACTACTGGCCATGCAGGACCGACCGAGATGAAATACCAAACTATGCTATAACATACAGGAGTGGTATCTCCGCGATGTGTATTTTGGCGAACGTTGCTGATCGGCGAAAGGTAAGGGTGCGAAGCACTCCTGTAAGTATTGCTAATATGAAATTGATAAAGCTACCATAATTATGTGAGTACTGTTTATTATATATAACCATGGGAGGGGTACAACCCCTTCCACCCATGTGGCGAAGCGTGTGTGCAGATTAGGACAAACCTGTTCTGCCAGTGGTCATGTACAAATATGATGATCTGATTGAATGTTTATTACGTAGGTTTTATTGTATCGTGTCTTTATCACTGATTGTGATCAGACGTACGACAATAATAAAAAAAGGTGGGAAAATTTCAGTGCTTAATTTATATCAACTTATTTTCAATACCTTATACTGTTTTTTTTAGGTGGCAACTCGGTTTCGAGGCTTCATTTGGTAGAATGGTTAACTAGACGTAGAAAAAAATCTTTATTATTAGTAACCACGTCACGTCATAATTCTAATTACATAAACCGAAGATTATCTCTAACAAATCGAGCCTATAAAACAAACATTAGCGCACAATGGAATCGGCATCAACTCTTACAGAATTATTTGCCAGTTCTGCTACAATAGGATTAAATAAGGAAATTTTCTGTTCTGATCAGATATCGATCCTGTTAATTTCTCTGTAAATACTATTAATAGCATCGCAAAAAATCAGAAAATCGCTTGTTTCTTGGAAACTAGTACTGGGGTTTTTATGTATCTGATAGTATTATTACGATTAAGTGGGAATCTAAACAAACATTTATGGATGATTTGGTTATACTAGATGAAATAAGAAATAAATATTATTTTGAAAATCAATAAAATATTATAGCCATATGAACAAGAAAAAAATTGGTATGAACATAAAGTAAAATTATTGTAAAGAACCGAATAACTCCATACCAGTGCAAAGGTGCTAACTTAACTTGTCGAACTTGTTGTAGAAAAATGAACCCATATCGATACACTGTAAAATTGTTTTAGTGCTTTTTGAATAGAAAAATCAGCCGTGTCATGCACCGAACTTTCTTATACGCATTTGAGTAAAATCTCATCATAGTTTCATTATTTTTCTTATTTATTAAAATTCTAACTTATGGAACACATTTATATAAGTATATTATTTTGAATAAATATTAAATGTCAAACTTCAAATTATTTAAGTCTATTTTCTTAAACAATTGACAGACGCAGAAGATCCGATAAAGGTAAAAATATATATAATAAACATAATTTTGAAACCAGTACACTTTTTGGAAAAAAAATTCAAACAAAATTTGTGCTGAATATAAATACAATTGTTGTTCATACAATTTCTCTGTAACTGTAACCATTTCTGAGTAATTGCAGAAACTGCAAAAAAATGACTAGATTAAACAGGCACTTCCGCTTTGAATATATTTTTCAAAAATATGCAAATCTTTAGTTTAAAGTTTCATAATTTTACTCTCACTCGTTTAGGCTGTAGGGAGCATGCACAAACACACACACAGGCACTCACACACACACACACTCACACACTCACACACACACACACTCACACACGCACACACTCACACACGCACACTCACACACTCACCCACTCACACACTCACACACTCACACACTAACACACCCACACACTCACACATTCACATTCACACCCACACACATACACACACACACATATATATATATATATACACACAAACACACACACACACACACACAGAGACAGACGGACGTCATTCCAAAAATAGTCGGAAGCGATTCAGACAAGGTCAAAACGTATATTTCCAGTAAAATCTGGAGATCAAAATTCAAGTTTGCAATACTTACTTGTACTCCTTATAAGAAAGTAAAAAGCTGGCATGTCTGTTACTGAACTTTCTTAAACTCATTTGAAATAGATCGTTAATTTAAAATTTTTTGAAATATTTCAAAGTTATATAAATTCTGATGATCTAACCAAAATACGCATAAGAACCTTCAGCTACAGATTTAATTTATTATTATATATTAAATTGTTCAGAAATTAGCTAACGAAATAGTATCTCATGAGTATGGTTAAAGAAAACATATTTACACTTCTTGCGACCCATAATTCGCACTTTTATTTTATATTGCACTGGAAAAATTAAATATGGATAGTTTGTGATTGTTTACATTTCCAATAAACACACTTATTCCCAGACAACTTATATTAATTTTAAACTAATTTGGAGCATGGATAAATATAACAAAAATATCGTTATCTAAATATATCCGCAATTGCATACGAACTATTCGTTATAAGATCAGATTTCTTATCGAGATAAAACGGAAGCAGTCGAACATGTACGGATTTAGTTTGTCGTGGCATAGCGTATGGCAATTATCGGGGATGGTAATATGGTAGCCGCATTTAGTGCAGTCGAAGCACTACAATTTTAAGCACTATATAGCTTACGCATTACGTTATACGCCTGTGGTTCAGCGACAAACATGCCGCATGCCAGCATACGAACAGCGTAAATTCAATGCAGTAGACGTTAGAAGTATTCAATGTAATATTGAAATTAACTAATATTTTTTGTAACTAACGCCTTTTCTGTAAAATCTATACAATTAAAAGTTATGCGAAACATTAATATCTCTTATTTCCATTCTTACTAATTTTGCTGTAAGTACAAATCTTTTTTAATATATAATAATATACCAAATCTATGACTCAACTTACTCACCAGCATATTAGTTAGATCAGGCGTCCCCAACCCTGTGCCCGCGGGTACCGTGGCACCCGCCGACCGCTAAAAGTATGCTCGACGCTGAGCGACCACGTTAAAAATATATTTAAGTTTTCAATGGGCAAAAAAAGTGGCTTGTCACGGTGGGCGGGATATACGATTGCGTGGATCTTAAATTTTTTTGTTCCTATGAAAAACTCATTTTTTTGAAATACGAAATAAACCTACTAACAAATTTTTAGTAGCATAATTATTAGTCTGAGCATAAAACAGGATAGTTAAAGTGTTAGTTACTAGTAAAAATTACCGGGGCGCATCCATAATTATAGTTTTATAGCTACTTGAAATAATTAAAAATACAAATTTGGCGCTTTTTTTTACTTCCGGAAGTGATAGTTTCGATGTATGCGTTTAGAAACACATGTTTTGATATAAATTAATATTTAATTTATTATCCAAATCGCCGAAATTGCTATAGAAAGAATTCAAAATTAATATAAAATCAAAATATTAATCAATATAAATAAATAAATGGGTCCATAAAAAATTTAATTTTGATTTATTCATGTTAATTGCATATTTCGCTGCCTGACCTGCCAAAAATTTCAGATCCCTGCAATCGTATTTCCCGCCCGTCGTTACATGCCAATTTTTCTGCCCTTAAAATCACAAGAAACAAATTAATAAATTTAATATCTAGTAATTAATTAAAGAAATATAAGCGTATTTGCTCGAAAATAATTATATCGATATAATTTTCAAATTAATTTTTCTCTCCAGAAAATTTATAAGTCTGTTAAAATAGCATTAGCTCTTATGGACGTAATTTGGTTTAGGTCTCTGTGGCACATCCCCTTCAATATGAGCAATTCTATAATCACACCCTCTAGTAATGGGATACTTGATGGAAATGTTGCTGAATAAATATAGCACTGTCCTATAGGTGGCTATGTAATGTTTACGTTGCGTCGGTGTGTGTGGTGGGGTTAACTAGAGTGACTAGATATATAAGAGTGTGGACAATCGACGAGTAGGCCCTATCCAAAGCATAGAGCGCAGGTTCTTCGCCTGTGAATGGTCGCCACCAGAGTTTGTCTAAATGTTCAAATGAAATGCATTGCGTTATATGGAGTGTGCGGCTAATATTTTCTTATACTCTTTAAATTTCCGTACTTTTTATGTTAATCCTAAATAAATTCTGCATATTTTATTCCGCGACAGCATATGTCTATCTGTGAGTCAGGAAGGTTATTGCAAATGGAAAAGACTGAGTTTCGTTAAGTAAAACTATATTTCTTCCTTAATAAAGTCACACACAAACATATAACAAAGCTGTCAAAACCAATACATGATAAAACCTGATCGGTAAGGTAGAACATTACAAAGTCGGTAAGGTAGAACATTACAACGTCGGTAAGGTAGATAGCCCTCTCGTGTATGACTGGTGGAGGGGCGGAGCGCGCGAGAATTGAAATACCAACACTCTCCCTCAATTCGAGCTCCCTAGAACTCGAGTAGTGATGACAATCCCAATCCCTGTGAACAGAAATCATGCTTGTCCTTAGGAACTTGCTTCGTAAGAGAATCTGCGAGCATCAGGTTCGTTGATACGTGTGCGAGATGAATGGGTTCATTGTTCAGGACCTGCGGATGAAGTGGTGTCGTATATCTATGTGCTTCGTCCTGGCGTGAAATGAAGGATTTTCAGATATCTTGATGGCCCGGTTGTTGTCGCTGTAGAGTCGAATGTGAGCGATGTCGTCAAATCCAAGCTCTTTTAGGTAGTGGATGAGGTATACCGCCTCCCTGGCAGCAGCTGATAGTCCTAAATACTCCGCTCGGTGCTCGATAGAGCGACGGTTCGTTGTTTGCGAGATTCCCAAGTCACTGCAGCCTCGGCCAAGAGAAAGGCAAACCCAGTGCAGGATCACCTGTCCTTCTGGCAGGTGCCCCAATCGGCGTCGACGTAGCCGACAGGCTCTACAGGTAAGTCCGACGTCGGCGCTACCTTTCAGATAACGCAATACGCGTGTGGTGCTCGTTGTATTGGCTTAGGGAACTCACAGCGAAGGCGATTTCCGGGCGTATAGCGACGGCGAGGTACATCAAGGCACCTAGCAGCTCTCGGTAAGGTGTCTTAGTGTTACTGTCATCGGTGAGATCAACAGCGAGGTTAGTTACAGAGGCCATGGGAGTTGGAGCGGGATTACAGTCTTCCATGCCGAATCGCTGTAGAACATCACGAACGTAGCCTGGCTGTGAGATGTGTATGCTTTCCCTGGATCGGTTTATCTCAATGCCGAGACAGAATAAGGGTTCTCCGAGGTTCTTGATCTTGAAATTTGTCGAGAGGGCCTTCAGGATCACCGATTTATCCTTCTCCTCCCTGGAGGCGATCAGTAGATCGTCGACGTATACCATGATGAATACACGCTTCTCTTTGTTTGCGAAGACGCATGGGTCACCGTTGATTGGAGCGAACCCGGTCGCGAGAAGAACATTGGATTACTTTGCGTTCCACTGACGGCCAGCTTGCTTTAGGCCATATATGGCCTTCTTTAGCTTGCAAACCTGATTGCCTTTGGTGATAGCGGCCGCCATCTGACTGGCACTACGCTTAATAGTGGGTTCCTACTCGTCTCGAGCGATCTGCTTGACGGCCTCCTCGAAATGTTTAGGAAGTTCCGTATACGTGTCTGTGTCGATGTCGCCGTACAAGTATGCGGTCTTCACGTCAAGTTGGGTGATCTTGAGGTCGTACTTCGCTGATAGCGCCATGAGGATCCTGAAAGAATTCAGGTGTTCACATATGTCATCGCCCTCTAACATTTTTTGTTGAGAAAGTTGCTTCAATAGTGATGCCATCCGCGCAGGGCCTTTAGAGTCGTAGATTGATTTGAGTTTGTCCCACATGGCTTTCGAAGTTAGGCAATCGCGAATCGGTTTCAGCTCGGAAGGACTGATTGACAAAATCAGATGTCACTTGGCCTTTCGGTCTTGACCGGTCCAATCGGCGATAGCTTGTCGTGCGGGTGCTTCCTCCGCGGTGGTACCTGATTCGATTGGTTCGGGTTTTGGATTTTCGTAGCATACATACCCCCACATGTCGTTGGCTACCAATAATGCCTCGACCTGGATTCTCCAGGTGTCGTAGTTATCTCGGTTGAGTTTCTCGAGACTTGAGGAGTTCATCATGCCTCCCATAGTTTGAAGTTTTGTTGGAGTGCTCGCCTGTCGCCCGTTTCTTCGAGATGACGCATCCAGCTTGACGCGGCTCTTCGGGATGAATGTTTGTGATGATTCTGAGGCAACTGGCTGGCGATAACCTCGTTGCGTGATGTCGACGGGTGCGGTGCGTGTTCGTTAGGTTTTACGAAAACATTCGCGTCGTACTTGGGCCCATAACCTGCGAGTCAGGGAGGTTATTGCGAATGGAGTTTCGTTAAGTAAAATTATATTTCTTCCTTAATAAATTCACACACACACATATAACAAAGCTGTCAAAAACAATACATGATAAAACCTGATCGGTAAGGTAGAACATCACAAAGTCGGTAAGATAAAACATTACAACGTCGGTAGGGTAGATAGCCCTCTCGTGTATGACTGGTGGAGGGGCGGAGCGCGCGAGAATTGAAATACCAGCACTATCTACTATAGAAACATTTATACAAAATACCAAACATTTCACGGGCTAATACAACGATTTATGCTATATATTTGTATATACGTATTTTTACTGTCACATATTATGATTCACTAGAAATAATCGCATTTTATTATGCGTAGCACATTTAAATTAATATATTCTACGGCAGTATATTTTTATCATTTATAGAAAAAATTTAATGAAATTCCAAACGTTTGGCGGGTAAATAACAACTATTTATCCTATGAATTTGCATGGATTTGTTTGGTTATTTTTTAAGATTTGCTGAAAACAAAAACATTTAACAATAATCTTATCAGAAGGGATGCGCATCCCTTCATGGTATTTATTTAAATACAAAATAATGTTTTCATATAAACAATCAAGCAACCAGTGCAATTTAATATCTAATAACATGTAAATGTACATTAGTGATCTTAATTATAGAAAATAAATATATGTATATGATAACGTATTTCTGTATAGAAAAAAATTTCAAAAAACTCAATTATTACAGTATAAACATAATTTTAAAATATCTAAATAAAATTTAATGCGTTGCTTGGGATTTGCTTCCATACATATCTTTTACGTGACTTTGTTTTTATTTCCTGCAATTTTCAATCTTAATGATATATATTTTGTTATTATACTATTATTTAAATTATGACAGGTTGTAATATGTTATACATTAATAAAATTTGATATATTTGATGCATACTTCACGCAATGTAACACTAATATACTTGCTAGTATGCAGCACAAATAGTTATATTAGCCCGCGAAATGTATGGAATTTAGTATATATATATATATATATATATATATATATATATATATATTTCTATAATAGATAGACCTATGCTATCGCTAAGTAAAATACGCAGATTTTATTCAGAAATAACATAAAAAATAAGGGGTGCTATTATCTTAACTGGTCCTTCAGATTTATAGAGTATAAGAAAATATAAGCCGCGCGCTCCATATAACGCAATGCATTTCGTTTGAACATTTAGACAAACAATGGCGGCGACCAATCACAGGCTGGGAAGCTGTCGTCCACACTCTTAAATATCTAGTCACTCTAGGGTAAACTAGGTTAGTTTGCGCTGTGTGAATAACGCACATTCGACGTATGTTCATTAATTATTCATGGTTTTTAAATACTTTATTATTTTAACCCCAAAATGAGTATATCAAATAAGAGACAACGAACCTACAGTTTCAACATTGACTGGGAGGAATCATATTGTTTCGTTTATTTTAGAGATATTTGTGTTTGTTTGTTGTGCGGCAGTAGTGGTGCAGTGCCGAAAAAGCATATTGTTGAGCGCCACTTCCAGACAGTCCATGCCACTTTTAGTACGTGCTTTCCACTTAAATCTGAATTAAGAGAGAAAATAAGTCAACTAAAATCAAGATGTCTGCCCAACTGTCGATTTTCACTAGGTCTGTAATAAAAATCTAAAAATGCCACTTTTGCTTTTTTAAAAATTTCTCACCTACTCGTAAAGAAGTAAGAGCCTTTTCAAGATGGTGAGTAGTTACAAGAAGCATTTCTGATTGCCGCCGATTACTTATTTGAAGGATTTTCCATTAAACGTGAGATTATGTTGGCAATACAAAACTTACATTTGTCAGCTAACACCGTCACAAGAAGAATACATGCCATTTCAAAGGACATCGAAACTATATTAAAGAGTGACTTGGAAATATGTGACTGGTTCTCACTACAATTTAACGAGTCTATAGATATTTCAGGCACAGCACATTTATCAGTTTTGGTGAGAATGGTATTTAGTAACTCTACTGTAAAAAAAGATCTACCGAAAATATTACCCATGACAGGACGAACAACAAGTGAGGATATCTATAACACATTAAGAACTTATTTAAAGTCGATAGATATGCCTTTATACAAGATGTCTGCGATAACCACTGATGGAGCACCAGTAATGGTTGGTAATACTAATAGATTTGTTGCCCTCTGCAAGAAAGATCAATCCTTTCCTTTGTTTTAGTCGTATCATTGTGTTATCCACCAGGAAGTTTTGTGTGGTAAAATACTACCCTTCGGACATCTCATTAAAATAGTCAATTTTATTCGAGCAGTGCCTTTGCAACACCGCCTTTTCAAGGCTTTATTAGAAAATTGTGATCCTGATCTTATTCTATATATTGAAGTACGTTGGCTCATTAAAGGCAAAATTCTTGCATGATTTGAAAATTTAATTGAAGAAATAGAAAATTATCTCAATATCAAAAACAAAATTTTGTTGAACTAACGGACCGTTGCTTGCTGCTGGATTAGGGCTTCACCACACTCATAATGGAAAAATTGGGTCTTTTAAACTTAGAGCTGCAGGGAAAAGACAAACATTTAGATGAAATGATAGGGTCTGTAAACTTGTTTAAAGCTAAACTGGTTTTGCAGTGCATTTCCCAAATATGGAAAAAATTATAGGCGACGGTGACATTGACTTGTCATCATTTGTTGTTATTGGGATGTTTATATAGGATAATGTTATATTTATTAGAATATTACAACTGTCAGAAAAAATGAGGATTAATTATATATTTTGTTTTTATTTATATTTATATAATTGCACATCGCTGTTGCCATGAAAAGCCTACTCGATCACGCTGTTTTAAGACATGCTGTGAGCGCTCTTCTCTCCAACACCCCTTCTCGCTTCAACGAGTTCTACCTCTTGTACTATTTCTTACTGCAGTCCCAGTAGTCCAGTGAATTTAAGAAATGGTTCTTTTACCAAAGGTGTTGTTAGCAGATCAGCTAGCATCCTATCAGTTGGAAAATATTGTACATCTAACACACCTTTTTCCCGCAAATCTCGTTGATGATGATGACAAATATCAATCTATCTATCTATACTTTTCTATGAGTCGAATACACTTTTGATTGTCCTCGTAAATAATAGTTGGTGTTGTTAGAGTAAAACCCATGTTTGGCAGTAGTTCTCGTAAACATAGTAACTCCTTGCGTCCATGCGACGCAATGAAGTATTCCTCCTCCGTGGATGACATTGCTACTGAATAGGATGGTTCATCGGAAGTTGGATAAATACAGATAATCAGATTACCAAGTTTTCGCTAACGTTTCGGTCATATCCTGATCTTCACCGGAGCTGTAAGATATTTTATTTTTATGTAATCGCACAAGATATACAGAAATTATATTTAAATAAATGTACTTTACATAGTTAAGTTACGAGATTTATAATAAAATAAGCAAAATTAACATAATTAACAAATTTTTCATCATTTTAAAAACGATATAATTAAAAGTTATATAGTATAGTAGCTTACCGTATGGTTTTGTTAAAATTAGTCCGGGTACATTCTTATATTTTACAATTTTGACGCTATTTTGAAGTTAAGTAAAGATTAGCAAAATTTTTTGTGAACATTTGTTCGTTAAAATTGAAATTTATGAAGTTTATCTCCAGTGTGAAACGCACATCATTAAAACCAAACAAACTATAATAAGTGTGAATGACAATGTACGTTCCATTACAAACCAGTAACATATTTTGTTATTAAACAATAGACGACATATGTACTTAATCTTACATGTTAAAAAATTACACACACGTTCATTTAAAGGAGTAGTGTACTATGTTATTCATAGGTGGAGACTTATATTAGTACATATTTATACTATTTGGTGGACAATAGTCATTAAAATTTTTTAATGAAATTGTTAACAGAATTTTTTATTAAATTACTTATTATATGTATTGTTGGTTTTTATTAAATTAAGAATGTTAGTGTAAACTTTACTCAGATTATCTGTGTCGATCCTGTAGTTAATACTGTTATTATTCATAAAAATATGAGTCATTTCCAAAAAGTTACGTATTTTAAAATTAGTTCCATGATTTAATATTTTTACATTATTAAATTAATTAAATCATGAAACTAATTTTAAAAAACGTAACTTTTTAGAAATGACTCATATTTTTAAGAATAATAACAGTATTAACTACAAAATCGACACAGATTATCTGAATAAAGTTAACACTAACATTCTAAATTTAATAAAAAACAACAATACATATAATTAGTAATTTAATGAAAAATTCTGTTAACAATTTCATTAAAAAAATTTTAATGACTCTTGTCCACCAAATAGTATAAATATGTACTAATATAAGTCTCCACCTATGAATAACATAGTACACTACTCCTTTAAAAGAACGTGTGTGTAATTTTTTAACATGCAAGATTAAGTACATATGTCGTCTATTGTTTAATAACAAAATATGTTACTGATTTGTAATGGAACGTACATTGTCATGCACACTTATTATAGTGTGTTTGGTTTTAATGATGTGCGTTTCACACTGGAGATAAACTTCATAAATTTCAATTTTAACGAACAAATGTTCACAAAAACTTTTGCTAATCTTTACTTAACTTCAAAATAGCGTCAAAATTGTAAAATATAAGAATGTACCCGGACTAATTTTAACAAAACCATGCGGTAAGCTACTATACTATACAACTTTTAATTATATTGTTTTTAAAATGATGAAAAATTTGTTAATTATGTTAATTTTGCTTGTTTTATTATAAATCTCGTAACTTAACTATGTAAAGTACATTTATTTAAATAGAATTTCTGTATATCTTGTGCCATTACATAAAACAAAATACCTTACAGCTCTGACGAAGGTCAGGATATGACCGAAACGTTAGCGAAAACTTGGTAATCTGATTATCTGCATTTATCCAACTTCCGATGAACCATCCTATTACATAATTACCTTGGATACGACCAACAACATTTAATTGCTACTGAAGTTTGTTTTCGGCTTGACCACGCCACTGAAAAACGTAACCGCTTGTAGATTTTCTGTCCTTTCTGTCTCCAGCCCAGTCAGCGTCAACGCAACATTCAAGTCCTGGGTTCCCACTTGAACAAATTCTTAATTTCTTGTCAATTGTTGACGCAAGATAACGCATTATTCGCTAGACAGCTTTCCAATTGCGGTCTGTTTGTGTTTCCACACATCTGCTCAATATACTAACTGCTACCGCAATAACCGTCCTAGACACCGTAGCAATATATAAAAGCGATCCGAGAGCTTGTCTGTACCTGATAGTGTTCGATAGTTTCGGGCTGTCGTCTGTCTTTGAAGCCAAGTAACCAGTTTCCATAGGAGTGGCTATCGGTTTTGTTTCAATTAGGGCATGGTCCTCTAGCATCCTACCAATTTTTCCTTTTTGATTTAGTCGAAATGATCCGTCTTCCTCGCGTTCTATTTGAATGCCAAGATAATGACTCACATCTCCCAAATCTTTGATTTCAAAATAATTATTTAGTTCCATACTTACTTGCTTTGTTATCTCCGCTGATGCACTCGCTACCAACAGGTCTTCAACATATAACAAAACATAAGTGAAACCTTGCTTTTCCTTCCTGGAAAACAAACATGGATTGGCATTTCCGCGTTTAGATCCTAACTGATCCAATGCCTCTGTAGCTTTCTTATTCGATGCTCCTGCCGATTGTTTGAGAGCATAGAGAATCCTTTGCAGCCTCAATACCTTGCTTTCGTGTCCAGGTTGCTCAAAACTAGGTGGTTCTTCCATATAAATCTCCTCGTTGAGATAACCTTTCAGATACGCGCTTTTCACGTCCATTAGACGTACGTGTGAATTCTTCTTTGCTGTTTTTACGAGTAGAACTCAAACAGTGTCATGCTTTACTACGGGAGCAAGAGTTTCGTCATAATCCTCTCCGTAGCGCTGAGAGAAACCTCTTGCGACCAAACGAGCTTTGCGCATGTTAATTCGACCTTCGCCATCTACCTTCGTCTTGAAAATCCCATTTGCAAGTGATAGTTTTCTTTCCTGGAGGTAGATCAGTTAATTTCCATAACTGATGTTTGTGAAGAGATCGTATATCCTCTTCTGCAGCTGTTATCCATTATTGAAGTTCTCGAAGTGGTAGCTCAAGTACTTCATTCCATGTACTTAGTTCCTTTTTGAGAAGTGTATGTACTTTGTAAACCAGCCGCTTTGGTGGCACACCTTTATTTGCGCGTAGTGAGGAACGGTTTGTAACTGATTGTAATTGATCAGTTGAGTGAGCTTCGTGCTCCTCATTGGTGCTGTTTTCCAATTTATTGTATTTCGAATATACATTATCCTCATTCATCGTCATCATTTCAACAGAAATTACCCCTTCTGGTTCGATATTTCTCATATCTTTCTGGTTTAGACTTTGATTCGAAAATTGTTTCTTTGCATCGCTCTCGATGATTCGTACTGACCGACTAATCCAGACCCGATTTGTTGTTGGATCTAGAATACAGTAACCCTTTGTGTTACCATCATAGCCAACTAAAACAACTACTTCAGCTTTATCGTCCCATTTTCTTCTCTTTTTCTTCGGTATTAAAGAAAATATTTTTGAACCAAATACCCTGATATGACTTATTTCTGGTTTCACGCCTGTGCATAATTGAATAGGAGGCTTTTCAATACAACGGCTCGGAGTTCGGTTTTGTAAGTAAGTCACGGTTAAAGTTGTTTCACCCCAAAAATGATTATCTAGTCCAGCATCGAGCAACATACATTTGGCTGATTCGGTTAAGGATCGATTTTTCCGTTCGGCTACACCATTTTGTTGAAGAGTGTAGACGACCGTGAGATGTTGCTGAATTCCTTTCTTTCGTAGGTAATTCTGCAACTCATGTGTAATATACTCCTGACCATTATCTGTACGTAGAGCGCTAGGTTTTCGGCCGAATCTAGTCTCCATTGCTGAGACGTAATCTTGTATAGCGTCCGATACTTGATCCTTTGATTTAACAAGTCGCACCACTGTAAATCGTTAGTAGTCGTCAATAATTGTTAGAAAATATCGATTATCACTTAGAGTAGCTGTCTGCATCGGTCCACACATATCGGAATGTATAAGCCGCATCGGTTCCTTTTCTCTATTCTTGCTAGTAAGATATTTTATATTTTATTTAATACAATCTTCGCAGTAAATCTTGTCGCAACATCTTTTCATTTTTATTCCAGTGGCAAGTTCTTTTTTAACCAGACGTTTAATTGCTGTAGTGTCCCTGTGACCTAACCTGCGGTGCCAATGGTGAAGACATGCTGTTTCATTTACAACACGAACAGACGCATCTGGCTCTGTTGTTTCCAGCTTAAACAAACTTCCGTCAGTGGTGGTCCTTGCAATGATCTGATGATAGAATGTACAAGGATCGTGCTCAAATACAACTCGGTAAACATGTTGAGTTATTCGTCGAACTGAAAGTAAATCCCCATCAAGTTGTGGAACATATAATACATCTATAAGTTTTATAATTTGAATACGCCTGCTGGGCAACCCACAAGACAGTCAGCTCTCTCCAATTCCCGCTGCTTCAACTTGTGAACCATCTGCAACATACACCGTTGTTTTGGTGTAACGTAGCAAATTAAAGAATATTGCACCTGAGTCAACGTGCCACCCTTCAGTGTTCACCATGCGAACTCCATCTCTTACATCGAAAGTGATGTGATTATCAACCGCACCTGATTTATCTTCGATTGAAGATTTTGCTGATTCTGATCCTGTCGTTTGCTGCTGCAATGACATCTTGTAATGAGAACAATTTGCTTTGAGATATCCTTGTTTGTTACAAAAGAAACATGTCCGCATTTCCTTGCTGCTGTTCTTTTCTCCATTTTTGTTGTTACCATGTTGATGACTATTCTTCCTAGTAGCTATGGCTGCTTATTGAAGCGCCGCTTCAACTCCTCTTTGGTTGGACTCGCAATTCTTCATGTGCCGTTGGTATTCATCCAATATTTTACCGGTGACATATGCAACAGTCAAATCTGCCTCATCGCGACTCTCTAGTGCTGCTACAAGTCCCAAACACGATTCAGGAGGACTCACCAGTAATACTGCAACGACTTCCTCGTCTTCCAGTGACTTGTCAGACCCACGCAATGGTCCAACTATCTCCATAATGTAGTCAATGTGGTTGCTCATGGAACCGCTACGATAGTGTATGCTATACAATTTTGCCGCAAATATAATCTGCTGCCAAAAGTTGAACGTTCATATTTCTGCGATAGTGCCTGCTATATATCGTACGCATAATTAAAATGTGCGATGTGTACCAGCTGCTTGTCATCAACACTTAGCGTAATGTACGCCATTGCGCTATTATTGCCTTTCTTCCATGCGTCACTTAATTCCTCCGGCTTCAATTCATTTACGACATCCCACAAATCGTCACGTATCAAAATAGCACGTAATTTTGTCTTCCAGTACATGTAAATTCCACCATTAAGTACCGAAATGTTCATTTTTATACTATCGTAAGCCATATTCACTTTACTTGAACCAAGCGTTTTCCAATAAATATTAATATCAGTTATTGCCTAGCTGGGCCCATAACCTATTGGGATATTTTTATAGGATATATATATATTTATTAGAATATTACAACAGTCAGAAAAAATGAGGATTTATTATATATATTGTTTTTATTTACATTTATATAACTGCACATCGCTGTTGTCTTGAAAACCCAATTCGATCACGCTGTTTTGATATGTGCTGTGAGCGCTCTTCTCTCCAACAGTTTTCAACCGTCAATTACTTCTAGACCAGTTAGACAATCGATTTGAACAGTTTAATAAAATTGCGCCAATGGTCATCTTTTTTATCAATCCTTTTACTTGCCAAGTAAAAGTAACCGAAATAGCTACATATATTGCAGACTTTATTCATGTAAGGACAGAAGAATTGGAGCTAGAAATTGCCAGAACAACATTGTCCTAAAATCCAAAGTATCAGATGAGAACTTATGGAATATAGTTGACAGAAACAAATTTCCATTCTTGAAAAGAGCAGCATACAAAATAAAATCACACACTTGTGTGAATCATTGTTTTCGACAATGAATATCAGAAAGTACATATCTCGACTTACAGATGAACATCTTAATGATTGCCTACGAGCAGGAATATCATCATACTCTTCTAATTACGAAGCAATTATTAATGCAAAGCAATGCCAACAATCACATTGACTTTGAAATTTATATTTTTTTATAATGAATATTTTATTGTTAATAACTACTTATTATTTATTTTACATAAAAATATAAACAATAATTTTTATATTTTATAAGTATATTTTTGGAATTAGATATAATTTTTGTGCATTATGTGTATCATCCAACTGGATATTTAACTTGAAAAATAAATGGTGCCCGCCACCCGAACGGCATTCTAGAATGTGCTCTTGTATGCAAAAAGGTTGGGGACCCCTGGGTTAGATCATAAGAATTTATATAACGTTAATATTTTTCAAAAATTTTAAAAGTTTAACGATCTATTTGATATGCGTATAAGAAAGTGGTGGTGAACCTGCCACTCATTTTATAGATACGGGTACAATTACTAGGTATATAAGAGTGTGGACGACAGCTTCCCAAGCTCTGATTGATCGCCGCACCGTGGTTCCAAATGCCGAAGAGCTGGCCAAAATAGCCAAAAATTTATGTTTGATTTAGGGACTATTTAGACTTTGGTTATGTAGGTTGGTACCTGGCCTATTGGAAACCACTAATAATAACGGTCAAATGAGTATGGGGGCTCTGGGCCGCCATTGTTACTCGAGCGCCATGGCGAGTAGGGTCGACGCGAGACCGAGATCCTGAGCAAGTTTATACCTGCGACAGTGATTTGGATTCGATCGCAATGGATTCTCCCCAAGAAAGTAAGTACTTCTTAAACATATAAGAAGTTAGCAAATAATTTTTTAATTATTTAACTAGCGTGACGAGTAAACTAAGAATTTTTCTATGTGCCAGATTTCAAAGACAATGTTGCAATGTTCAAAAGTAAAAAGTCCCACGAGATTTCACGTAAGGACCACTTGCCCTTATTGTGTAACCAATCTATATTCATATCCACGTGAATTTAGCTTCCCAGACTTACCCATTTTTTAAAATTTGAATTTTATGTACAAGAGTTCCTGAACTGCAAAAACATGCAGGATGTACATGATGTATTTCAGAGGCTTTTGGTAGCCTCAGACCCTGTAATATCGAGCCTCCGAAAATTGCCGTTGCAAGCGTTACACGTTGAAGCTGTGGGGATGCTAGAAGCCCCGAGCTCGGAAATTGAGAGCAGCGACGACGAATCTGCATATTCGTCAGACTATGAATACTAATCTACAAAATCATGTACGTTAACGCCAAAATAAAACTGTGAGATAGCAGATTTTGTTTTTGTATATTTTTCATAACAATTCCTAAATTCTTAGTGACAACAAAAAAGCCAATATACAAAATTTCATGGAAATATGGCAACTTTGAATTTTTTGTCTGCCATATTGGATCTTCTATTTTATATTATTTTTAGTTGATATTTTACATCAGTGTACGCAAAGCAGGCAATTTAACAATTTTCACGAATATATGGAAATTTTGAACTTTTTGTCCGCCATATTGGATCCTCTAATTTTAATTTTTATATAATATTTTACAACAAAGTACGCAAAATAGCCAATATACCAATTTTCACGAAAATATGGCAATTTTTAACGTTTTGTCCGCCATATTGCAGCCGCCATTTTGTTTTTGTCAGGTTTTTATAAAAAAATTTCATTTCTTTATTTAAAGCACAATACACAAAATTTCAATCAAAGCCACTAGCATCTTCATATTATGACCACCTTTTCGGCATTTGGAACCACTGTGCGCCGCCATTAATTTACTATATGTTCAAAGGAAATGCATTACGATATATTGAGTGCGCGGCTCCTATTTTCTCATACTTTTTATATCTATAGGACTCAATAAGGTATTTGAACGCCGTCGTTTTGTTATTCCAGAATAATTTCTGCGTATTTCATTATTATATTATGTCAATCTATTATTGAAAAATTTAAATAAAACTCCGAACACTTCTTGCAAGTATATTAGCTGTAACATTCCGTAAAACCCGTATATCACATGTTTACTATCTTATACGGATTATAAGTGAGTATTGAAATCATAAAAAGTTTCGATTTCGAGATATTAAAGGAAATTCACGTTTTGACCTACCCTAATTCAATAGCGACTATTATAGGAATAACATCTGACTATGTGCGTGTGTAAGTGCTCTATAGCCTAACCGGCTTAACGTAAAAATTTTAAACTTGAGAGTTATATATGCCTGGGAGGAGAACCTCCTACTTTTACACTAATCGTTTTCTGCAATAACACGGAAACGGTTGCACTTATAGCAAAAATAGTGTTGAAATTTAATTATTTTAGATATAGTATCGTTTGATTGATATAATTTAATTGTTCCTTTTTTTCTAGTGGTTGTCATAACAACAATAATAAATATAGTTAGATTATTATTTTCTTCGATATTTATCTGTCAATAAAATAAGTCTTTTGTAAATTAAATACAATAAAACTAATAGTCAAGAGTTTCTTTTATTCTCATCATTATCATCGAAACATCAAAGTCCAACAGGTAATGGGCCCAGGATCGCTGAAGTGTTTGATGTTTCGAGTATTGTGACGGAGAAATTTAGGCAAGAAGAATTATCGTCTACCCACCTTTTAAGAAAATTTAAAAAAATAAGTACTTCGCAAGTCTGCAAGTAATGTATTCGATTAAAACGCAATTAGAAATGTTGTCAGAGGACGCAGAGGGAAATGTAAGCCATGTTTCATGGCGAATTAAATTGCAACTAATTTTAAAATGGAAAAGTCTGTAAACGGTCACGACAGGTACATCAGTTAAGCCTGATGGTGAAAAAAATAATGGTCATGTTAAAGAATAGAAGAAAAAGGATTTAGAAGCGCAAATATACATCGGTTTGAATGTAAGTAGCAATATAACCAAGAAAATCGCAAAATGTATGTTGGCAAAACAAATGTTAGATAAGTTGAATGTTTTATGTGCTACTAAATCCGAACTCTCTGTGGAGAATTTACAAAGACTTTATTTTAGCTATAGATATGATGCAATAAAACTGTAGTTGAAAACTCTTTGATTATACAGCAATATGCTGAAGATTTAGCAACTGTAGGTGAACAATTCAAGAATAGCTGGGTGATTACAAGGATAATGGAAATGCTGACTACTAAATTGTATCACTTTCGGACGGCATAGGACAACATTAGCCGGGTGGAGAAAAATCTGAACAAGCTGATTGAACGCTTGAGATTGAAAGAAGATCATCTGAATGAAAATGAGCCATCAACTGAATCTACGTCGAGAAATGCTCTTTTTTCAAAAATAGCCAAGAAGGTAGGGAAGCCAAATTCAAATGTTTCAGGAAATTCGACAGTCGATTGTTTTAAATGCGGCATGAAGGGTCATTTGAAGAAATTTTGCAGAAATAAGCCGTGTGCGAAATATCTGCATTACTGGAAGAACAATTATTCATGCAATATCTGCAAGCAGAAAGGGTATTTTGCTAGGGAATGTCCAAAGGGAAAATTAGAAAAGTACACCTATCCAAAATTCTGAACGATGATTCGAGAAACCATCGAGCTTTTATTACCACCAGCCTGTCAAATACCGAATTGTATAACATTAATCTGAGACTAGATAGCAAAGATTCCAGGTACCGAGATTGTGGAGCAACACAGCATATGACTTTTCGAAACGAATGGTTGACAAACTTTGTTGAATTAAACGGATATAGTACCGTTGTCATGGGTGACGCAACATAATTACAAGGAACTGGAGTGGGTGATGTAAAGTTGGAGGCTTTAGACGGAACTGACCATACTCACAAATGTTTTATACGTGCCAAAACTAACATTTCATCTTTTCTCAGTTTCACAGATGCTAGACAAGGGTTACATTCAAGCACCTGATAAAAATCAATTAATTTTCAAAACCTGTAACCAAAAGGGGAATATTGCCATAGCTGAACGTAATGTAAAACTCCACAAAATGATGTTTCGCTAAGATGACTGTTGTATGTTGACTTGGTCTATCAGGACATGGCATGAAAAGATGGCACACCAAAACGTCAGGAGTATCCTGAAAAGGAACACTATCTCTTACATAGATGACTGGGAAAACTACGTCTGCAAAGCATGCACTTATGGCAAGCAACAACGCATATCTCATCAAATGAACCCGAAGGTTGCGGAAAATTCTGTGCACTTAATTCACGTTGGCTTAGGCGAAATGAATGTTTCATCTTTAGGAGAAGCCAAATTTTTTACTTTTCAAAGATGATTTTTCACATTTCAGAACAGTTTATTTTCTAAAATCAAAAAATAAAGCCGTCAACAAGTTGGAAAATTTTGTCAAGATGGTGGAAAATCGATTTGGAAGAAAAATAAAATGTTTAAGGTCAGACAATGGCACTGAAGTAAAAAATTCCAATACCAAGAAATTATTGGAGGAACTTGTAATTTTGCACAGCAAGTCAAGTGCCTACTCACCTCAACAAAATGGACGTATCGAGAGCAAGATGAAAACAGTAGAAGAATCTGCTCGATCTGCTATTAATATCCTCGATTTCAAGTAAAACTTATGGGCTGAAGCCATAAATAACGCAGTGTTTACACAAAACCAAACTGGAACAAGTTCGTTGAAAAACAAAAGCCCGGCAGAACTGTGGTTTGGACGTCAGATTGATATCAACAAACTGCAAAGTTTTTGTTGCGAATGTTACGTCCTGCTTCCAGACCTCTAACGATCGAAGACATCCGGAGAGGGAAGAACAGAAATATTCGTCGGGTATGATTTGGTTTCTCCGTGCTAAAGAACTAATTTACCTGCCCAACGTGACGTCGTCATCTCATATAGCGAGATTTTTGATGAAAAAGTCGGAATCGAGAAATGCTGCTCCAGAATTATAGAAAATAATGAAGGGGAGGAGCCTGAAACACCTCGAGAATTGGAAACAAAAAACAAATCCTAACACCAATCATCGGAGAATAAGTCTATTGTTATAAAAGACCCAATTGAAGTTTAGCCAAGATTTCGAAATTTACGCTATTGCCGAAACCTCAGGAGCCGGACAGCTATGCTGATTATCTATTGGAACACCCTCGAAGACAGGACAATAAGAATGTCGTCATTATTGGGAATGTAGAAGGAATTTCCATAGCGGACGCTCTGAAAGACAGAAATTGGTCATCGGCGACGATGAAAAAATTTGAATCGCTAATCAAGATGCGAATATGGGTTCTGGTGCGACTGTCAGAATACGCAAAGCCCCTTACATGTCGCTGGGTATTGCGTGAAAATCAAGATGGTTGGCTGAAGGCTAAGCTAGTCATCAAAGGCTTTGAACATAGGGAAGAAATCGACTACACTGAGACATTTAGCGCAGTGGCTCGACACGACTCTATTCGCTTGATTCTCAGTATTGCAGCCTCGAAGAAAATGAAAGTAACTACCTTTGACGTGTGTTAAGCTTTTCTCTACGGGGATTTAAAAGAAGAAATATATATGTATAGGCCGGAAGGTTTTGATGACAAAACGATCCGCGTCTGCAAATTGAAAAATAGGCTTTATGGCTTAAAACAGGCTCCTAAATACTGGAATGAAAAATATCGACATATTTAAACTCATTGAAATTTGTTGGTACGGATGCTGATCCATGTATATATTACAATCCAAGTGGGAGTATTGTAATTGTACTATTTGCTGATGACGGACTTGTAGCAGCCATGATCGAGGATGACCTATATAAAACCTTAATTAAGATAAATCAGAAATTCGAAATTACCTTTAAATGGATGCTTCAAGAAAAATTGACATATCTTGGATTGCAGATCGAAATACCGTCGAAGGATATCTTTGTAAATCAGTCAAGGTATACAGAGAAAATCCTTCGACGTTTCAATTTTGAAAATTGTAATCTTGCATCAACTTCAATGGAGAGAGGTATGGTTACTGGTCAAAACGATTATGTAAACGACAAGCCCCTGCCAAAATCCGTTCCATATCGCGAAGCAATAGGATGCTTGCTGCACTTGCTTACAATATCTCGTCCGGATATCAGCTTTGCGTTATATTACCTAAGCAGATTCAACAGCAGGCCGATGGTTAGTCAATGGAAAATGATCAAACGCATTTTGAAACACGACACATAAGTGTTAAACCAACCTCGGTTAAGATAACACTACCAGCGCTCGTGAGTAATCTCCTGCAGAGAGGCATTTGATAGAACGCTTAGAAGTTAATCTTCGGTCAGCTATAGATCACAGCAATGTAAATCTGTCCTTTTAAAGGCAAGGGAAATTGAATTGTTTCTGCGCAGGTAGAACGTTGATAGGGAAATACCTAGATCAGTTATAAACCTCAACAGGCATAAATAGAACGCTGAGAAGTTTCACTTCCGTCAGTTACACATCTCATCATTCCACTGGCATCTGCTGAAAAACCCCGATCTTTTTCCAGGCCAAAGAAATAAAAGAATTATTATTGCTTGCGTTGCGATGGATCTGCCTCAGACAGATGCATCAAAACGTAAACTAGTAGATGAGGACTCCGCAGATGAAGACGACGTCTTCACTACGGGTTCCCATCGTAAAACTCCAACAATCTTCGTTTACACCGAGGATTACTTCAACATCGCTACGATGCTAGAGTCGAAGTCGATTTCTTTTAAAGCATCGAATAAAGGGAAATCCATACGATTACGCTTTGCCGATATCGATGGATACCGCCAAGCAATCCCGAATCTGGAGGTCAGCCACGTGGAGTTCCATTCTTTCCATTTAAAGGAGGAGAAGGACCTCAAGTACGTGACCCGCGGTTTATCGCTCAAAACAAGCACTGAGCTCATCACTCAGTACGTGCAGCAGCTTGGATTTAAACCCAAGCACATCACGCAACCGCGGCCCAGGGGTCGTCCGGCTCTCCTCTTCCTGGTTTACCTAAATCAGGAAGATAACTCGAAAGAATTTCTTAGTATTAGTGTTGAAATCTTCAAAGGACGTAGCGGGCCAACGCAGTGCTTCCGATGTACAAAGCAGAGATGTGTCGTTTGCGGCAATGAACACGATTCTAAATCGTGTGACTTACCGAAAGACAATTAACCGAAATGCTGCAACTGCGGCAAGGCTCACCCGGCCAACTACCGTGGCTTCGCAAGCCTCAGGAAGCTTCAGGTAAAGAAACCTATGGGCAATGGTAAGACTAAACCCTCAGTTGTTTCCGAAAAATCGGTGGTGAGGTCAGCTAATCCCAAACCCAAAGGTTCTTAAGCTGAGCCTAAAACCATAAAAGTTTCAACGAAATATACCAGCTCTGCAACGGTAACTTAAGGTTTAGTGGCACCTGTGATCTGCAACCAAGTACCTAACGGGAAGAGATGCAACCAAAACTTGATGAAAGTTGAGAAAACAGCCGTTGTGGTTTTAAAGGTCCAGCAGGAACCTAACACAGGCTCTGCTTCCTCCAAGGCTAACCAAAGCTGTGCTGATAATAAAGGCTGGCAAATTGAACTACCAGTACCGCAAGAGAAAATTAAAAAATTTGCCCAAGCTGACGTCAGCAACGCTAAAAGTAGCCCGAAGGCTAAACGAATTTCTGAAAGTAGCGGAAGCAATTGCACTGACTCGTTAGTACGCACCGGGAAAACAAACAAGTGCGCTTCTACTACAGGATACAGGAACCTCCCAGTAGCTGAGGTCACGGCCAAAGCGAAAAGCACAAACTAGAAGGGAACGAGGCAAAAGGCAACAGTATCAGTAGCATCAAACACAGCTGTGGTTGGCTCTGTAACCGTCCGAAAAGCGCGTGCTTTAAGACGTTGCTTAGTTACCACAAGTGCAACAACATGCGCAACCATACCAGTAGTAGCAACAGCTGCGAAAACGCCATCTGCCATCAAACCTGATGCTACAAGCAACCATGCTATTGAAACAGCCGAAACTGTTGATATGGAGGTTGAAAATGCTGATGCTCCTATCTTGCAGTCGGGAATTAAACTTTTCCATATGCTGCTAGAGAGCCCCAGTGATGACTGGATTAAAATTCAAGCCTGGGCCAAGACATACGAGAGCCGCTTTGAGACTTGCACGGACGATCCCGTGCAATCCATGCGACTCTTGATCGAAGCAATTCGCGCGTTCCCTTCCAACTTAACTCGCAATGGCTAACAAACTAATAAATATCCTTTATTGGAATGCAAACGGCAATCTAGATCAGGTTGCTGAGCTAAAAGCAACTGTCGAACGTCACAAGGTGGACATTGTTCTAATCTATGAGACGCATCTCAAAGATAAGGACAAATTGAAACTACCTAACTTTGTTGCATATCTTAACGATATCCAACCGGCACCAAAAGGAGGAACTGCTATCTTAGTTAAGAGACGCATTCCACACTTTGAATTGCAAAGCCCCGCACTGGCATTAGTCGAGGCAACTGCCATAGTAGCAAAGTTGGGGGGACGTGACATGCTGCTCGCCGCTGTTTACAACAGACCTTCAATGCATCTTGATGTGAGAGTCAATGTTACGGTATCTGGAGTCTGTCAGAACTCAACTCTGATCATGAGCCAGTACTGCTGCCCTTTTATGATCCAGTAGGTATTACACCAATTGCGCACATACAATACGGCACCGTTAAAGACTGGCAGAAGTACACGGCATTCATTAATGAACGCATCGACTTAACCGTCCACATTAACTCTTTCATGGATCTTGACCGCGAAGTAGGTCTCTTCGACGAGGTCATCAAGACTTGTCTTGATCAGTCCTCTAAAAAGAGACGTCGTCAACTCCCTCCATCGATGCACCTGCAAGACGAGATTCATGAGCTTATTAAGCAAAAGAATCGGGTGCGAAAAGTCTGGCAGAAATATCGGCACGCCTACGATCGCACTCTTCTAAACTCGTTAATTCGAGAAATTAAAGAGAAAGCGATCGAGCATAGAGACGACACTTGGGCCGAAACCACAAGTGCCCTGACCGCAGCGGACCAGTCGCTGTGGAATTGCACACGCCGGTTGCCTAAGTCTAGAACCTATACCCCTGCACTTGTCAAACATGACGGAACGATGGCCGTTGAACTGGAAGATAAAGCAGAGCTGTTTGCATTGTCTCTGGTGGGTCAGTTCAAACCTAATCCACTGCTTAGAGAAAGATGCAACGAGCATGTTGAAAACTTTGTTACAAAGTTTTATGCTCGTGGCATCTCTGTAAGTCCAACGGTGGCCACTCCATCCGAAGTGTATAGCATAGGGCATGGCCTCAGTAACCGCAAGGCCCGGGAGACGAATCAATAGGCAATGTTGCTTTAATCCGGCTCCCTCGCAAAGGAATTATTATGCTAGCTAGGATCTTTAATGCGATCTACAAGCTCGCATACTCTCCAAAGCGGTGGAAACTTGCGAAAGTTATAGTGATTCCAAAGCCGGGCAAACCTCTGAAAAATCCTGCTAACCACAGGCCAATCAGTCTACTGTCCAGCTTGAGTAAGGTGTTCGAGAGAACTCTCCTTAATAGGATGCTAGATCACGTGACTTCTAAGGACACATTGAACAAAGAGTAGTTTGGTTTCCGAACCGGACACAATTCCACGCAGCAAGTCCTGCGACTCACGGAACACATTACGCGCGGCTTCAATGAACACAGACACACTGGTGCTGTCTTGCTAATTCCGAGTCCAACATTTGTCGTGAGCAGACGTATTTACAGACGCCACACGTCGAGTACCTCAACCAATTTTATATTATACTGTGCCAAACAGAACAATTAGCAAATATACTAGTGAATGAGTGAAAAAACAAGCAAGGTGGACGCGAAGGTGATACGAAGTTCCAAACGTCTAAGTGACAGATTGTTATTGATAGCACAGGGTGAGGCCGACACCTCCCCTAAATTTATCCAGTAAATCAAAGATAACCAGACAAAACCCAATACCGAATCATCATCTCAATCCAACCAAACTGCTGCGGACGCAGCAGATATACCAGGCGACATCAAAATTTCAACCACAACCATGGACACGGCCCCATCTCAACCTTCACTACCCTCAAGCACACCAGAAACAACAACCAGCGTCACTAGGAAGGTGATTGATCTGTTTACCACGCGGCAGACAAAGCAAAAAAAGGCTAATACCATGCCTACACCAGCGAAAATAAGGCGGTCCGCCGACGACGAAGATCCGAAGACATATAAACAACATCAGCGGACCGCCAGACCTAGACCAACAATGATCTAAAACACGAGAATAATAAAAACAAATTCCACCCACTAACTGACACAGAAGACACAGACAACGAAGACGAAACCGACACCGACGTTCCCGTATTTACAAAACCCCAAAATCAGACCAGACGCAGACCTCCCCTCGCATTATCATCCCCGGTATCCCAAAAAACACAGCAGACGTAACAAAATATATAACGACATATGCAATAAAAGGTTTTCATTACAAGTACACAAACAGCAATACAAACCTATACATTCACGACGAAGACGAGCGACAAAAATAGATTACGGAACTGAACGCCAACAATACACTAAAAGACTACACGTATACTGGCCGAACAATTGAAACGCATGCGTTTGTACTGCGTGGACTGGACAATGACAGGACAATTACAGACCTTGAACTAAAACTGAAACACTCTAACATAGGCGTGCACAAAATATTCAAGATGCGAAACACGCCCCCTATACTTAATCACTGCAGACAGCACGCATACTGAGGCACAACTTAACAATGATGTCAAATTCCTCTTTCACACCAAAGTGCTTCGGGAAAGGCACATAAACCAAAAGAGGATCATTCAGTACCACAGGTGCCAACAATGGGGGCTCGCCACCACTAATTGCCAACATGCGGCCAAATGTCTAAAATGCGCACAAAACCACCTGACCAATACGTGTACAAAAACGAAAGACACAGCCGCCGCGTGTGCAAACTGCGCTGGGAACCACCCAGCTAACAGTGTAACATGCCCAGTATACATGGCACTTATTGGAACCTTAGAACCACAAACAGACAAAAACCAACAATCCGGAACAGACTTAACAAATACGTGGACGCCCCAACCCCAAGTCACAAACACTGGCAAGCCAGAGCACAAAAAACTCCACTTCTTCCCACCCCTCACACAAAACAGTTACAAAACACACAAAAAAATTACTCTTCGCGTCCAATACCCAAACGCCCCACACAACCCCTTACGCAAACAAATACACAACAAAAGGAAAACAACATGGACGACGTGACGGACCTATTTTCAGAAACGAATCGACATAACTCACTAACAAGCCTGACAAACATGATACGTGCCCTGAGAGACCTGAACAACGCCCTCGAAAGTGCCATAAATAATAACGAACAGTTTTCTGTTTTCATGAATTTCACCCAACATGAACACGGATACAACATCTAGAGACAAAACAACACTTAACATCAGCTCATGGAACGCTAACGGAATCATGGGTAAAGTAGGGGAGCTTACGCATTACATGAACACACACAACATACACATCATAACACTCAATGAAACAAAACTTACACCCACCCGTTAACTGGAAATACATACATACACAACGTACAGAGTTGATAGGCCACAGCAAGGACCGGTTCCGGCTGGAGGCGTTGCAATATTAATAAAACAAAATGTCACACACACACTTTTAAATTCAGCACACACTACACTAGAGACACTTAGCATAAAACTTACAGACAACACCATAATCACAGCAGCATACAACAGACCTTCAAACAACATAACAAACGTGTATCTCAAAACATTATTACACAAAACAAAAACACTAGTGGTCGGGTACCTGAACGCGAAACACACAAACTGGGACTGCAACAGAAGCAACACAAATGGCCACACACTCAACAGATACACAAACATCATTATGCACCTTCATACACCGACACACTATCCAGAAAATGGAACAACGCCTACAACAATCGACCTCATTATAAATAATAATGTCCCCAACATTACACCTCCTGAATCCCTCGCTGAACTCAGTTCAGATCATAATCCAAACATCTTCACCTTACACAGTAGGCAAATACATTACACAATAAAAAACATCACATCATACAAGCACGCGGACTGGCAACACTTCCGCCACACACTAGACAAACACATCACAATAAACAACAACATAAACACAACACAAGACATTGACACAGAAATACACAAATCAACACAGGCAATTAACAAAGCCAAACACAAACACTCACGCAACATAAAGACAGCAACACACAAACTAAACCTACCACAAAATATTTTAGACACAATTACACAACACAACAATGGAAGAAGGCAATGGCAGAGGACTTGCCTCCCCCAACACCGCCAACAACTCAACGCCTCTAACACATTTATTAAAAACTAAATTAGACTACAACAGAACACAACATGGTCCCTAAAACTCTCCAGTCTAAACCCCTCTGATAATATCCCTTTGAAACCTCACCAAAAACCTCAAAAAACAATTCACCCCAATAGCCACCCTCACACTTAGAAACGCAACCACAGCGGCTTCTGTCCCTGAAAAGGCCGAAGCCATAGCTACTGAACTAGCGAACGTACGCGTTATTGACACATCGCACACACATACGCATGAGCAAATCCTACAAGAGATACAACAATTTTTAAGCAAAACACACCAAACAACACATACAACCCTCGCAAAACTCCTTACAAACCCTACAGAACTCACCAAGATAATCCGCATCCTGCCCAATCGCAAAGCTCCCGTACCAAACCGCATAGAAAACCTCATCTTAAAAAACATATCCCGAAAATCCATCGTACAATAAACGTACATCATAAATTCCATCAATAAATTTCACCATCTCCCAGCAGCATGGAAGAATGCCATAATCCACCCCATCCTAAAACCAAATAAAGATCCTAATCACCCCGGCAATTATAGACAAATTAGCCTCCTTAATACCCTCTCCAAACTGACCGAAAAGGTCATCCTATCCCGATATCAATACAGGACGAAAAATTACCCCCGGCATCCAATTTGGATTTAGGGCTAGGCACAATACTGTACAGCAAGTATGCAGGATCGCAACCGATATCGCTACCCAATTTTACCAAAGTTCAGTAACGGTCATGGCCCAGCTAGACATCGCAAAAGCTTTCGATAAGCTTTGGGTAGCAGGGCTCATGGCCAAATTATTCAATAACCATTTTCCACCAATCCTAATAAAACTTATCGACTCATATCTAACCAACAAATCCTTCCAAACCAAAATAAACAACTCTCTCTCAACCTCTAAACCCATAATGGCAGGAGTCTCCCAAGGCAGCCTCCTTGGACCCAAATTATTTAACCTCTACCTAAACAATTTCCCCACTTTCCAAAACACGAATACGGCTCTGTACGCAGACGACACGGCCATCTACGCGCACTCCCTCAGTGCGCAGGTGGCCAACCAACAACTACAAATACACATAGATATACTACAACGCTACTGGGAAAAGTGGAAAATAAAAATCAACGCCACAAAAACCGAAACCATTGTCTTTTCACGCAAATTCACACTAAACAAAGTAATCACACCACTACAAATACACAAACAAAAAATAACGCCCACACACACGGTAAAATACCTAGGCACACACCTATACCAAACACTAAGACGTGGCCCACACATATCACACACAATTAAAAAAGCCCAACACGTAATCCGAAATCTCTATTTACTCCTTGTACAAAATAGTTCCCTCTCAACAAAAAATAAACTCCTCATGTACACCGCAATCATTCGCCCCATACTAACATACGCAGCCCCAGTTTGGTGTAACGCTTCGGCAACCGCAATAATCCCATTGCAACGTCTCCAGAATAAATGCTTAAGACTGGCCACCAGCTCTGGACGATACACACGACTATCAGACCTACACGAAATCGCAAACTTACCCTACATAACACAATACATAAAACAAATATCACAAAAATTTTATAAAACACAGTTAAACTCAAACACACTCACAAAACACATCACAAAATTAAGACACGACAACACTACACATAGATTAAAGCATAAGCTCCCCTACCAGACACTACCCATATTTTCGGAAAGCCTCCATGAGCCGAACACGTAATACAGACACACACAACAACAATGCAACACACAACACGCATCACTAGACAACAATAGAGTCAACCACAGATACAGAATATTTCGCATAAATTTAATGTCCATAGAATCATCAGTATTGTTAAGTTTTAAATTAGTTAAGTTAGTTTATAAGTTTTATTTAAAATGCCATGCATTTAAATGG
This sequence comes from Nebria brevicollis, assembly GCA_944738965.1. NCBI lineage: Eukaryota > Metazoa > Arthropoda > Insecta > Coleoptera > Carabidae > Nebria > Nebria brevicollis. The sequence goes on along the minus strand of OX122897.1, from coordinate 11,055,141 downwards.
GTTTTTGTTCCCCCTTTTCCCATAAAACACAATCCTAACACGAATAAACAAGCAAGCCTCGAATCGTTTAATTAGCAGCCTAGTATATATACTGGCCCTATTTGAAGCGTAAACTCACTCTACTCCGAGTATCTGAACCGTGGCTTTCCTGGTCGATACCTAGTGATCCGAGCGTTTTCCGTGCCTAGTAGCAGTTTGCCAAGATTGTCTTGACCGTGGTTTTCCTGGTCGACACCGAGGTTTACAAACCGCGTGGTGAGTACGAGACGTTTGCGTACGTCAGCCACACCGTTTCTTTCCGTTCTTTTAACGCCTAGCGGCAGCCGTGGTTCTCCTGGCAGTAGCTAGGTGTAGTTTCCGACCGTTTTTATTAACCGGTCTTTTTACCGGTTCGCGATATTTTCGTTCGTGTAGCTTCGCGTTACTTTTACCGTGCCTAGCAGCAGCCGTAGTTCTCCTGGCAGCAGCTTGGTATAGTTACCAACGGTTTCTGTTGGCCGTTCTTTTACCGGTTCGCGATATTCTCGTTCGCGTAACTCCGCGTTACTTTTACCGTGCCTAGCAGCAGCCGTGGTTCTCCTGGCAGTAGCTAGGTGTGGTTTCCGACCGTTTTTATTAACCGGTCTTTTTACCGGTTCGCGATATTTTCGTTCGCGTTGCTTCGCGTTACTTTTACCGTGCCTAGCAGCAGCCGTGGTTCTCCTGGCAGCAGCTTGGTATAGTTTCCAACCGTTTCTGTTGGCCGTTTTTTTACCGGTTCGCGATATTCTCGTTCGCGTAACTCCGCGTTACTTTTACCGTGCCTAGCAGCAGCCGTAGTTCTCCTGGCAGCAGCTTGGTATAGTTTCCGACCGTTTCTGTTAGGCTTTCTTTTACCGGTTCGCGATATTCTCGCTCCCGTAGCTTCGCGTTACTTTCCCCCTGTCTAGTGGCAGCTGTGGCTCTACTAGCGGTAACTAGACGCGATTACCGGCCGTTTCACCAACCGGTAATTTTACCGGTTCGCGATTTTGATTCTATTTAGTCTCTAGGGAAAATACTACACCGTTCCCAACTAGCGGACATGTTACCGGCCCGTGCCATGTCGGGATTTTAGCCATAACTACGGCCATACCCCGTCACCGGCACTGACAGAGTCCTCTGTATTTTCTTTGGAGTAAATCCAAGTGTTAAATAAAAGCCACGATATAAATAAATCGCAAGTTTTCTTTCAACAACCCTGAACCTTCCTACTGCAGCTATCCCCGGCAACCCCTCTAGTAAGTGCGACCGTAAAGCCGTATCCGCTGAAGGCGCCGAAGCACCAGTCAACCAGCACACACGAAAGGGGGACATTGTTACGTGGGCCACACCAGGCCAGATAGCGTCACAATAGAAAACTTAAATATGACCTTTTATGGAAAGAGTTTCTAGATTATTACGCTAATAGAGAAATAAGGGAAGCAATAAATATTGTAGATTATATTGTTAAAGAAGATCTAAGAAAAGTAAAATTAAAGACTTTAACTAATACGGATTTTTTTATTAATAAAGGACAAAAATTTGTAGTGTTTGCAATATTAGTAAAGACGTTAATTATTTTCATAAAAATAAAGAGGAATATAATGCAAGATGCAAAACTTGTATGAGTAATTATTATTTCACAAATAAAGATAAACTTAGAGAAAAAGTGGAATGTGAATGTGGAAGATTTGTTGTAAAATCAAATCTTCGTAGTCACAAGTCGAAAAATATACATTAACGAAAATATTAACAAATTTGTTTTGTAATAAATGGAGATCAACACAATTAAAGAATTTCGACAGATGTGTAAACAAAATGGAATTAAAGGATATTATAGAATGAATAAGCCTGAATTAATATTTCATTTAAATAGATTCCCGTTTGAAGATGACTTATCTAGCGCACGTAAGCCTATCAGAATTGCAAAAGTAAAATGTGAAGGTTGTAGTACATATTATGATCCAGAAAAACGTGTAGAACATTTTAGAAGTAATAAACATTTATTTAAACAAAATTCTAGAATTGTAGAGGTTGAAACTGCATTTCAAAATAGGTTGGCCACATATCATATAAATAATAATACTAACATAAGAGACCCTTCAATATTTCATGAATCTATTAAATATACTTCATAAATAAAAAAAATGAAAAGTTGGCTGATAATAATCTTAAGGTAAACTTGAAATTATTTTGTAATTATAAGCAGCTTGACATTGAATCTGAAATTATTGAAGAACAAAATTTTAAAACACGCAATGTAGCCATTTTTGATAATACAGACCTAGAAGAATACTATGCTGAAGCAGAAGAAAAATTACTTGCTGAAGTGGAGGAATTTGAAAGAAAGGGATCCGGTTGGGTTTTATATAGTGTAAATTCTATAGAGCTGCGAATTAATAACTATGTTCCATTACGTGGATCTTCTTATGTGGCACTACCAAAATGGAGACAAGACAAGAAAGCAGTTGTAAATGTGGAAAATAACGACGACAAGTGTTTCATGTGGTCATTATTATCATTCTTACATCCAGTAGATATAAATACTTGTAGATTAGCAAACTATAATAGATCAAGTTGAAACAATGTTTAATGGTATTCGATTTCCTATGGCACTGAAAGATATTAGTAAATTTGAAAGGCAGAATAAAATCTCGGTAAATGTATATTCTTTTGATGAGCAAGAAATAATATTTCCAGTATATGTAACAAGAGACAAGAAAGATCAACATATAAATTTGTTGTATAAAAAGGACGATAAAAATAGTCACTATTGCTGAATAAAAAGTATTTCACGATTAGTGGGATATCAATTATCTAAGCATGAAGGTTCAAAATATCTTTGTGAGCGATGTTTATTATTTTTTAATTCAGAGTATAAGTTAAACATTCACAAAGTTGATTGTAAAAGCAAAGATTCAGTAAAAGTAATTATGCCAAGTAAAACTGAGAAAATCCAGTTTGAAATTATAGAAATACAATGAAGGTTCCATTTGTTATATATGCAGACTTTGAATGTCTAACAAAAAAAATTCAAACATGTGCACCATCAAATAACAAATCATATACACATAGATACGCAAAACATGAACCTTCAGGTTTTTGTTATTATATAAAATACATACATAATGAATATAAGCCGCCTGTTGTATATAGAGGTCCTAATGCCTCCCATACTACAATGGAATTGTAATGGTTTCTACAGCCATTTCGAAGAATTTAAAGTTCTCAATGCCGCGCAGACTCCCTCTTGCATATGCTTACAAGAAATACATTTTCAAGACACCAGAGCTGTTGCATTACGAGGCTTTTCAGTCTTTCGTACTGATGTGCCTAGTGATGGCCAAGCTCGTGGTGGAGTAGCGATTCTGGTTCGTGAAGGTGTGTATTGTGAGGAGATTGCTTTCAATTCTCAATTGCAAGCTGTTGCTGTCCGTGTCGCTATTCCTCTTCTGGTCACTTTATGTTCTATCTATCTTCCGCCAAACTACAATGTCGATATGCGTGATATCGTTGATTTAATTGATCAATTGCCTGCTCCATTCATTCTTATGGGCGATTTCAACGCTCATAATCCTGAATGGGGATCAAGAACTATTGATCAACGCGGTAGCCGTTTGGAACACCTATTCGCCGCAAGTACGCATGTCATCTTAAATGATGGTAGCATGACACATTTTTCTGCAGCGTGGAGGTCTTTCACTGCTATTGATCTAACGATCTGTTCTGCAGCAATAGCTCCATTGTTTGAGTGGCATGTGCACTCGGACTTGCATCAAAGTGACCACTTTCCGATCATTCTTAAAGTTTTGCAGAGCTCAGATTCTGATGCTCGTTGTCCAAAATGGACTTTAAAGCGAGCAGATTGGAATCTGTTCTCGGAGTTGGCTGTATTTGGCGAAAATGATTTCGTTGACGTGGACGACCATGTTCGGTATTTCACGGATACAATCAAGTCTGCTGCGCAAGAAAGTATTCCTTTAACACCAGTTCATTATAATAGAATACCCGTTCCCTGGTGGAACGATGAGTGCAAGATTGCTATCCGAGAAAAACGACGTATTTTTTGCCATTTCAGGCGATTTACAACCACCGAGAATATGATCCATTTCTTCCAAGCCAAGGCAAAAGCTAGACGAATTGTTCGAAAGAGTAAGAAAGCGTCATGGGAGAAATACATTTCTTCCATTACAACCTCCACTCCAGTTTCTAAAGTATGGGAGAAGGTCAGAAAAATATCTGGCCGCTCAAAATCTAGCACTGTTTCTGGCCTAAAAATCAATGGAAATGTCATTACCTGTCGGTCTGATGTTCCTAATATCAGAGCTTCCACTTTCGCGGATACTTCAAGTTCCAATCATTCCCCAGCTGAGTTCCTCGCTCGAAAATCAATCTTAGAGCGTCAATGTCTCAATTTTGCATCTTTGGGCGACGAAATATACAATCTTTCTTTCAGCGTGGATGAACTTGAAAGTGCGATTTCAGATTCTCACGACAGCGCTCCTGGACCTGATTCTATTCACTACCAGATGCTTCTCCATTTGGATCCTGCTGGAAAAACTTTTCTTTTACAAATGTATAATCGCATTTGGTTTTCCGGTATCTGCTCAACACCATGGCGTGATGCGATTACTGTACCAATCCCAAAGCCTGGAAGAGATAAAACACTGCCATCTAGCTATCGCCTAGTCTCGCTTACCAGTTGTGTCTGCAAGCTCATGGAACTCATGATCAACAGGCATCTTGTTTGGTTCCTGGAATCAAACAACATGTTGGATAACATGCAGTGCGGCTTCCGCCGTTTCCGTTCCACTGCAGACCACCTAATAAGACTAGAATCAACCATCCGCGATGCTTTTCTCAACAAGCAACATATGGTAGCTGTGTTTTTTGATATTGCTCGGGCCTATGATACCACTTGGCATTTTGGTATTATACGCACTTTACACTCCTGGGGCTTGAGAGGTAATCTTCCCATATTTCTTGAAAGCTTTCTTTCCTTAAGGAAATTTCATGTTCGTGTGGGAAATGACCTCTACAACAATTTTGCTCAAGAAAACGGAGTACCGCAAGGGTCTATTCTGAGTGTCACGTTGTTTGCTGTGGCCTTCAATGGTGTTGCTCAGTGTATGCGTTCACCTATGCTGGGATCCTTGTACGTGGACGACTTGGTGATTTTCTGCAGTTCTCGCAAAATGGCTTCCATGGAGCGTCAGCTGCAGTTAACAATCAATCGTCTTCATACCTGGGCTACTGAGCACGGTCTCGTATTTTCTGCGGCCAAGACAGAGTGCATTCATTTCTGTCAACGCCGTCACCTTCACTTAGATCCTGTTCTCTCTCTCAACGGTACTGATCTTCCATTTGTGGAAACTGTCCGTTTTCTTGGTCTTCTATTTGACAAGAAGCTTAACTGGCGAGCCCATCTTGTAGCTTTGAAGGCAAAATGTCGGCTTTCTCTAAATTTGTTGCGAGTTCTCTCTTCCAAATCGTGGGTTGCCGATGCTGCGCCTCTATCGGGCTTTGATACGTTCCAAGCTGGACTACGGCTGTATCGCTTACGCTTCTGCCAGGCCATCCGTTATCAAAACCATTGATACGATACACCATACTGGTATTCGTCTAGCTACTGGTGCTTTTCGTACCAGCCCAATACCAAGTGTATTGTGCGAAGGTGGCGAGCCTTCTCTGTATGATCGTCGCAGGCTTTTGACCATGAACTACACGGCAGTCATGAAGTTGAAACCATATCACCTGGTTTTTGACACTGTCTTTGGTCAACAGTTTGCGGAGATTTATGACAGAAGGGCTCTTTCGGTGGGTTCCTTTTCTATCAGATCTCGCAATACTTTTGGAGAAGTTAATTTTGAACTTCCTTCAACCCCAGACACATCTTTCAGCCCCATCCTCCATGGACATTCTCCCGTCCGAATACCAACTATGCGCCTTCAAAGCTAGATCGATCCTCTACTCCACCCATTTTATTCCAACGTGAGTTTGCTCGAATCATTGCCAACTATCGGCAATGGATTCGCATTTACACCGACGGTTCGAAGAGCTACGACAGGGTTCCAAGTGCTTGTATATCGGCAAGAGGTGCATGTCCGTATACACGGCAGATCTGTATGCACTCTACCAAGCACTTCTCTATATTTGCAGACTCGCACGTAATTCTTTTGTTATTGTGTCAGACTCAATGAGCGCTTTGAAAGCGATTGATTCTTTGTACCCTAAACATCCTCTCTTGCAGCAGATACAAGCAACCTTGATGACACTATCGTCAAAAGGGTCTATCGTGCGCTTTATTTGAGTACCGAGTCATGTTGGTATTCGCGGGAATGAAGCAGCTGATGCAGCAGCTAAGCGAGCTTTGTCCGAGGCCACCACTGATTGTGATTGGGTGCTTGCTGATGACCTCAAAGGTTATTTTAAGCATCTGATCATGGATCAGTGGCAGGAAAGGTGGAGTCATATAGTTTTCAACAAGCTTAAAAATGTTAAGCACAACGTAAGGCCATGGGATTCTTCCCATAAGGCATCCTGAAAGAAGGAGGTCGCTGTGGCGAGACTCCGAATAGGGCACACCTGGTGGACGCATGGTCATCTTCTGCGCCGTGAGGAGGTTCCGATGTGCGAAACGTGTGACACTGCTTTGACAGTGGCGCACGTTTTGTTGGAGTGCTACCAATTTACCGAGCAGCGAAACAGGGCAGGTCTGTCACTTGACCTGTCGGTGGCCCTTGGTGACCATTCTACACTCATTGACAGAGTCGTCCTGTTCCTCAAGAATACAGGTCTATTTGTCTTTATTTAAAAGTGCTAGTTTTGTCTTTAATTTTATTTATACACGTATTTTTTTTAGCACTCAATAATCTTTTACAATATCATTTTATTTTTACAATTTTAAACATGTAAATTTCATTTATTTATATATATAAAATTTTAATCCTCTTTATTAATATTTTACATTTAATAGGTTTTAAGTTTATAATTTTAGTTTTACACAATATATATTTAAAATGTAAGTTTATTTCTTAATATAGTTTATGGCGTGAATAGCCCAAGAGGCTTATACGCCTTTAAATTTTAATCCTAACTACCTATCCCAACAAAAATAAAAATAAAATTTTTTTTCAATTAACATTCTCTTTCTTTCTTTAGTATTGATCACTTCTTTAGCATGTGGGTAGCGAATGCATTTGAAGCTATACCCAAAAGTGTCGATTTAAAAAGTGCTGTTAATAATATATTTCAAAGATTTGATATATTAATGCGAGATGTTGAACATGTTAAAATATATGATAATAAGCTTGGGCTATTAGAAGATGTTCTAAATGATATGTCTAAACGTTATTCTAAAGGAATGGAAATTTGTAGAAATTATAATGAAAACAAAATAACAATTGAAGTTCTTCAACATGAATTAGAGAATATTGAATTATATGATTTCCTACAAGATATAAATAAATTTCTTACATTGCAGTAAACTACAATATATTGGTGAGTTATAATTTTTTTGGTTTAGTTTACATGTAGAATTGTAACTAATAATTCATGATTGTATTCCTGCTATTATGTTTTATTTTTGCAAATGCATTCAATTTTAAAGATACTCTGGCTTACCTAGCTACATATAGGTATATAAAAACTGAAGAAAATGAATTAATTAGCATAAATGAGAGTGATGTGAAATATTTAAATGCTTTAAAATTATTTCAAGATTATTATAATTCACCATATGATAATTTAACGCAAACAACACAATTAATGAAAAGTCGAAGATGTGGTGTAGCTGATGTTATAAATTATAACCATTATAACTTGGGATTTCATTAATGGAAATAATCATCTATTCAATATTGCAAAACAAGCTTTTGCAATTTGGGTTAAACATGTACAACTTAATTTTGTGCATCAACCATATAATAATAACAATAATAATAGGGGGGTCTCCACACCGAATCTAATCATATCCTTTGGAATTCAAAGACATTATAATTATAAGGAACAATCGAATTGTCATATACCATTTGATGGAGCAGGTGGAGTTTTAGGACATGCGTTTTATCCCACAAGTAGTACAACAAAGTCTGTTGACCTACATTTGGACTATCAGGAAAACTGGAATCATGATCTTAGTCACACAAGGGAAGATGATAAAATAAACTAATTTGAAATTCTTGTACATGAAATTGGTCATACGCTTGGTATTGCGCATTCTACTCATGAAAACTCTGTAATGTATCCACTTCATAGTAAATAAATATTTAGAAACATTTCTGAATTTAAATTAAGTAATGATGATATTAATGATATTAGAAAATTGTATAAATCTAAAATTACAAATGTATCACCACCTTAAGTTCCAACAGTGTAAATATAAAAACACCCTGAGTTTTGTGATTTGGATAATGTGAATACATTCTTAATTGTTGATGACAATATACTCATATTTTATGAACAATGGGTATGGTTTAAAAAACTTGATGAGTATCAACACAAAGCATTACCATTTTACATACCAATGTGGTTACCGTTTCTACCAGCAAATTTTAAATAGGTTTTTGCAGCATATCGACGACCTAATGGAAATATTGTGCTTATCGTGAATAATAAATCGTATAATATTATTTGGCAAACTTTAGAATTAGTTAATCAAAATATTGCTTTGTATATTGTTGATATACATAATATAAGTGGTGCAGTAAATACTTATACTGGTCATACTTATATATTTTATGATAAAAACCATTTATTGGAAAATTTACTACAAAATCATATGGTGTGATGCATAAATATTTTCCTGGTATACCTGCAGATATAGATGGGGTATTTAGATATACAAATGGTCGAATATATTTCATTAAGAACAACAATAATTATGAAAATATTGGACTCTTAAATGTCATGACTAAAGCAGAAACATTTAACCTTTCTTTATTAAATAAAAATTGTGCAAACATAGACGTTCTCGAACAATTTAAGAATCTTGTGTTGAAATTAATTAGTTATAGACAATATTGCCAATCTTGTAATCATCAATCAAAAAAAAAATTTTTTTACTGCAATCTGGTATACTTTACTGGACTAATTTAATATATCCCAAAGAACATTCAACCTACTTTGTCTAATTTAATATGCACCAAACATCATACAATCTGCTTTACATGCACATAAAATTGGAAAAATAACAGAATTATGCAACTTGGGTTACTCTCTTGCTATATTCACAGACAAATATACACAGACGTATAACGTACTGCATAAGCTGTGCAGCGCTTAATATTGTAGTACCATTGCCGCACCCGAGGGGGCTACTGTTAATACCATTGCCGGACTAGAGATGGCCAATGCTATACTCCTGAAGATAAATCCATGCATATTCGACAGTTTCTGTTTTATTTCGATAATAAATCTGATCTTATATTGAATAGTTCGTGAATTTTTACGGATTGTTTCATTTGTATACAATTGCATGTATATTTTTTTGTTATATTTATATCAATTCCAAATTAATTTAAAATTAATATAAGATGTCTGGTCAGAGCTGCGTTTATTTTAATTGTAAAAAATCGAGAATGCAACATCCCAAATTATCCTTTTTTTAAATTTCCAGTCAAAGATAAAATAAGGTGTGAATTATGGTTCGCAAGAAGTGGTAACAAGTTTTCTATTCTAATAGTTATGCAATACCATTTCGTTAAATAATTTCTAAATAATTACAAGTTTCAAATAATTTAATTATACAATTATTTATTTTCAGGAAATTCATTACTTATCGATATGCCTTTTGCTAAGCTTCAACGTAAACTGATTTGTGAGGATCATTTCAATTCCGATTCATTTGTTAATTCTTTGAGAAATAAATTGTGTGTCAATGCTGTACTGGTACAAGTATCAGAGATAAATTCTAATTTAATCCCATTATCACCATCAAAATTTAAAGTAGTGTCTCCTAAACTCAAATACAGTAATTTATATTCAGATGAAATTAATTTGCCTTCAACACCGGAAAGTCAGCCTACAATCAGTGAAGCTGCATAACAATGGTAATCTAATCCTTTGTGTTCCCCAGATTTAGCTTGCCGAAAAAAATTATTTTCTGATACTGAAACTCCGCGAGAGCAATCGTAAAAACTTAAAACATGTTGAACTTTTAAATAAAAATAAACGATCATTGGTATGTAAAGCTAAAAATTTAAGTAAGAAAGAGTATCAAAATTTGATATTCTTTCCGATATCAATAACTTTAATTTTAAATCAGAATATTCTAGGCTATTGGTACAAATGCAAATGTGGCATCGCGCTAAACACCTATGGTCCAAAACGGATAAAGAATTATCTCTATGTTTTTATTTCAAATCACCTTCAGCCTATAAATTTTTTATAAGTGTTGGTATAATACTTCCGGCAATTTCAACAATAAAGTCGTGGATAACAAAGTCAAAATTTAAAATCTGTTTCTGTGCGGCCCTTTTTCAACAAATAGGATTTAAGGCATCATCAATGTCTGATACGAAAAAATGTTGCGTTGTTGCATTTGATGAAATGGCATTACAAGAATTTTTGGAGTATAATAAACAATTTGATACAATTGAAAGTTTTGAAGTCTTAGAACCACGGAAGCGTCTTATTATTTATGGTTCGCGGTTTGTATTCCAAGTGGAAACTCCCAGTTGCATATTTCATATCTGCTAGCAGTGTTAAGAATACTGAATTAACAAAATTAATTGTAATGAGTATTGAAAATTTGATAAAATACGGTATAACTCCTAAAGCAATTGTTTGCGATCAAGGGTCGAATAATAGAAGCGCTCTTGATAATTTAAATGTTAACGTATACGGGCCTTATTTTAATATTCATAATCAACAAATATATGTCATATACGATGTGCGCCAACTATTCAAAAGTATTCGAAATAATTGGTTAAATTGTAATTTTATTTTATATGGCAATAAAGTATCGTTCACAGACGTAATACAAACTTATAATATAGATAAATGTAGTCAACTAGCGAGATCGAACTGTAAATTAGCGGAAGCTCATATAAATCCAAACAACTAACGAAAAATGAATTGTTAATTAGCTTTACAAATCTTCAGCCACAGTATAGCTGCTTCTATTAGAACAGCCATCGGTACAGGTGAAGTGAAGTGACACCGGTGATCACACGGCTGATTTTAGTTTGCAATTGAACATATTAGTTGATTCACTAAACAGTCACACCCTCTTTGATAAAAATCCCAATAAATGCGCAATTTCAGAGAAATCTCCGAATATAATAAATATTTTAAACGAGGGATATAATAAGATGAATAATTTTCAAAAATTAAATCCACGTTGTCCACGCCAACCCGATTGTTTTACAGGACTAGAATTGACTAAATTCAATTTTAATGTTATCGAATTCGGAACTGAAGTTAAATAACCAACAGTTTATAACAACAGCGAAATTGAATCAGGACTTTCTTTAAAATATATTTGCAATGATACGCCAACGAGGCGGCTTTAGTTTTAATCCAACCGTTAAAACTTTTAGAACAGGTCTACGTGATATTGCAATAACGAATTTGATGATACCCCCAGAACAGTATAGATGATGTAGACGAAAACTTAGAATTGATTGCTTCTAATGAACAATTAAATAAAGCACCATACGAAAATAATAATGAAATTATAATAAATAATATTCAAGTTCCAGATTGGAAAAAACTGAACGTTGTAAATATTTTATAGATATTGAAATATTCGTAGCAAGATGTTATAATACAGTGAGCGCAAAAAGTATTCGTACAGGTCAAGTTTTCAAAATAAAACTATATTTAAAGAAATACTATTGAAGATAGATCAAAATTAAATATATGTGGAGTTAAAAGGAGTCTTATGCTTATTTAATTTACCAAAACGATAAATCAAACATAATATTAATGTGGAAATAAAAATTTCAAACCAATATCACTATCCAAATTAACGCGCAAAAAGTATTCGTACAAGTAGCAAATTGTTATACTATTTTAAATTTTACACAAATCTATATTTTATTGGAAATCCATTGGTTCTAATAATAGTTAGGAATCTTTTTGGTATTAAATTTATCAAATATACCGTAATAAATGTTGTAACGCTATGCCATTCTTCATGGTGCAAAATTTTCAAATAGTTTTTATTAGAAAAGCAGCAAAAAAGCAGTTTTCTTAATTCATTTTCATCTTAGGTCCATAAATGCTCATTTGTATTAAAGTATGATGATTCGGAAGGCATTTTCGATAGCTTATTATATTAAATAGGAGACGAAATCTGGAGTACCAAGCGATATGTTTTGGATCATTGTCTTGCATGAATATGGCATTTTTCTTGGCTCCCATTTTCTTCACGCTTAGAATGAAATATTATTTTAAGATGATAACATAGACTATATGATACATAATTCCATCAATTGAGATTAGTTTTCCAATACCAGCAGCACTCAGACATCCCCAGACAAGTACATATCCGCCACTGAGTTTTACTAACCGAAGTAAGCTTATTTTGCCAAATTCTGTTTGTGCTTTTCCCCCTATGTGCCCCTACCATCCGAACCAAAATTATAATTTTTTGAGACATCAAGATAAATTACATTATTCCAGAGCTCGATTTACATTTTATGAAGTCTTTAACAAACGGCAAGCGCGAATAGTATTAGCGCGCTAATTTGACTTGTGTCATCGTTTTTTTATTTTTAAGTGCACTGTTAATTAATTTTTGTTGATAAATTTATTTATAAATATTGGAAGTGTATATCCATAATACTCTCCATATTTTTATCTTTTACTTAACTTCAATTGTTTTCCTGTAAAAGTAGTTTCTTTTTTAAAACTTTAACTCTACGAATACTTATTGCGCTCACTGTATAAAAATGTAAACTCGAGATCATTAAGCAGATACACTCTAATTGTTGGTACTTTTATATTTCATACATGCATATTTGAGAATTTTTATATAGAAGTTATTAAACTTTTAATCCGAGTGACTATAATTATTTTCCCTATAGTTAGATAATTCAAAATAAATACTTTAGCAGGAAAAATACATCAGTTGATTCACTGGTTCATATAGATTGTGTGAAATTATTTCAGAATATTTCCAAAGAGGTGAAAAAACATAAGGAACACAGTAGTGACAGTGACAATGAAACTCTGGTTTCATGCCCGTCCATAATTTCCAATAATGATCATGACATAAATAATAGTGATGATAATAATAAGAATGACAAAGACAAGGCAAATTAAAGTTCTGTTAATTTTATGGACACTGACATCTTTATTAGATCAGAAGAACAACTTGAAGAACATTTAATTATCGAAGGTAGACGAATATTTGATATCAAATCTTTATTTGAACAAATAAATAATTTTAATGATCCTTCGCCATTTGCCTGTAACTTCAACCATATGAAATTAATTAAAGAAAGTTGAGCTGGATACTACAGTGGATTTCATGTCAAGTGTAAGATGTGCAACTTAGAAAGAATAATCTGTACTGAAAATAAAATCAAATCCACAGATATGGTCCGAAGTGCAATATGTACTGGGAAAGGATATGCACAAATGACTGAACAAAGTGCAATAATATATATGCCTAGTCTTTGCAAACAAACGTACCAAACAATACAAGAAAATATTGAATCTGCTTTAAATGATGTAGCACTGGAAGCTATGAAAGAATCGGGCAGAGAAGAAGCTAGACTTGCCGCTGCAGAAGGCAGCGTCGACGTAGATGGTTGTCCATTAATATCGGTAGTAGCCGATGGCTCATGGGCTAAACGATCATACAAGACAAATTATAATTCCCTTTCTGTCGTAGCATGCATTGTAGGTTTTAATACTAAGAAAGTTTTGTTCATCAGTGTTAGAAATTCATATTATTGCATTTGTGCAAAAAATAACTCTGATGCTGAAACTCATGCATGCTACAAAAACTGGTCAAAATTTGCAACTGCAATAGAAGCGAACATTATAGCAGAAGGTTTTAAGTGTAGCGCTAAATTCCTTGGTATAAAATATAGTATACTTATTGGCGACAACGATAGTAGTGTGATAGATAAAATATCTAAAACTTTACCCTACGGTCCAAATCTTTTCGTGGCAAAAATTAATTGTATTAATCACATATGTAGAAATTATCGCAGAAGGCTAATTGAAATTTCCAAACAAAAATCAACTGCCTCTGGAACTGTGCCACGTGTTTTGAAATCAAAATTGAAGGAAAATGTCGAGCGCCTAGTTGTGGCTGTTCAAGGCGCTGTAAGATTCAGACACCAACAAAGCGGTAATTTAGCAGATCGAATTGCTGATTTAAATAACGCTTTGAAAAGTAGTCCGCACCACGTCTTTGGAAATCATGCTAATTGTGCTGAATATTTCTCCAGCAAAAAAATGACACAGACAAGTATGATGAAAATTTAGTATCAGATCTTCAATTCTGTGGTTTATGGAATAGTCTAAGCTACGCATTAAATTTGGTAATAAGCCAGGCAAATAGTATTATACACAACGTAAACAACAACTATGCTGAATGCTTTAACAGCGTAATTGCCAAATATATTGGAGGCAAACGGATAAATTTCACTCTTAGGCGATCATATGAAGCAAGATGTAATGCGGCCGTAATATCTTATAACACAAGTAAGGATCTTCATAGATCTTTAAATAAAACTTTGCTTGATGGTGAAACCCCAGGAAAGCACACCCAAAAATATATAGCACAACAAAGAAAAGTAACAGGAAAGCTGCACAGACCAATGAAAATTAAGGTATTCAAGAAGAACCGGATATTTATAATGCATTATTTGACAAGAAAAGAGTAGATTTTTTAAGAGATTTAACCTTAACCGCTGAGGACAGAAAAAAAAATTGAACATGATATCAAAGAACAAAGCCAGTGCAATGAATGGAGACATCAGCGATATAAGAGACTAACATCTTCTTCATTAGGAAAAGTTTGTAAAATGAGAAAAACAACATCATGTGCTAATTTAGTAAAAAAATTACTATTTGGTACAATTTCGGGAAACTCTGCAACTAAATATGTCCTGGAAAAAGAGCCTATAGCAAAAGATGATCTCTCTCAATTATTAAATTTAAAAATTGATGATGCTGGATTATATATTGATGAGGAGTTTCCTTTTCTGGCTGCTAGTCCCGATGGATAAGTGAATGAAGACGGACTAGTTTAGATAAAATGTCCAGCATCAGCTAGCATATTGACACCAAAGGAGGCTATAAAAGCAAAAAAATTACTTTTGGCGAGTTTATAAATGGTAAATTTCAATTAAAAAGAGATCATGATTGCTATTTTCAAATCCAGGGGCAATTAAGAATATCTCAAAGAAAATATTGTATATTTGCTTTTTGGACGCCAAAAGGAACGCACGTCAATATTCTTTGGGAAAAAATCATTGTTTGTAACAATTTCTGGAGAGTAAATATGGAACATAAAGTAACATTTTTTTATAATGAATGTCTACTTCCAGAATTAATAGATTCTCGATACCTTCGAAACTTGCCGATAAGAAATCCAGATCGAAATTCAAATACATAAATGTCATTTTGGTATCTTTTATTAGTTTTGATTATGTAATTGAGACACTATAAGTATAGGTATCTAATTTTTAAAGAATTTGCTTTCATTAATTCACACTTTTTCAGATACATAATTATTGTATATTTAAATTTCGATCATTAATAGGAGATTGTTTAGAATTAGACGAGCTTTCTAATCAAATTATTGAATAAATAATTATGAATTAATTTATGCTCTTTGTTCTAAACTTATTGTGCATTTCTTTGTATTTTGTTTAGTTTTCTTTAACAAACGTTATATGTAAAATCTTAGAATAATTTGAGATTGCTTATTTACTTTATAATGTAACTATAATTTATTTAATTTATTTAATTCTACTATAAAATATTATGTATTAATTGTTGAATTCCTCCTTTATTCCAACGTTGATGGATTTATTGTGCTACTAATGGTAATGCAACACATTGACACAAACCGCACATTTGCACATATATTTTATTTGTATTTAACTGTTCATAATTTTTTCTTAATTTTATAGGTTATAGGTTAATGATGATTTTTCGTAAAGGTTTAATCTAAAAATTCAATAATAAAAAAATTAACTTTTGTTTTTAAATTCGTAAGTGCTATATCTCCTTAATGTATATGTATATGTTTGGGATGTTGTAGATTTTCTCTTTAGGATTTTTAAATAACACACGGCACTTTTTACTATAACATTTATTTACAACCAAGAAACACCAAATGTGTTACACAACACCTAACTAGAATAACCGTTAAAGTTTCTATAATATGCATGAGACATATTATATTGCTAATGTTAATATTTCTTTACTATGGCTTCAAGAACTGCGCATTTAAGTTGACTTGAGCATTCAGTTATCTATATGAGACTGGTTTAGGTAAGCCGCGAGACCTTCAGCATGGCTAACCGCCACCAAGGCACTTTGGGTTTTTCCAGATAAGAAAATACCAGATGGTCAACAGAATATTTGTAGTAAGGGAAAAACATTAAATTTCTAGAAACTGAACTTGATAAATGTAATGTATTGGTTGTGAACATGATAAATGTCATGTTTTGGTTGTTGAGAGCAATTAATAGGAAGGTTCTAAATAATAAAGTAATAAATAAAAATAACTTCAAAATACTTAGCACGTCTAGTAGGATTTCCGTCAGACCGTGAAGGTTCGAGGCCTGAACAGTATAATATATTTGTAAGTAGTATATAGCATGAAAGGTTGTATTAAGCCTCGAAATGCTTGTTGTTTTACATAAATGTTTCTATAATAGGTAGCTGTGACCTGTCGCAGAACCAAATACGCAGAATTAATTGTGGACTAACATAAAATATACGAGGAAATGAAATTCGTGAAAATTTTAAAGAAATGTTTTTTTTCTAAGGGTTCCAAAGGGCAGGGATCAACAATTGTTGCTAATATTAATATTACACTTAGAACTTGATATTCGTGAGAATTTTATACAAATCATATTTTACTTTCTTATACACAGTATAAGTAAGTATTGTAATCATGAAAAATTTTGATCTCGAAATTTTAACGGAAATATATCCTTTGACCTTCCCTGAATTGAGGCTGACTATTTTTGAGATGACGCCTGTGTGTGTATGTGTGTGTGTGTGTGTGTGTGTGTGTGTGTATGTGTGTGAGTATGCGTGCGCTCTACAGCCTAAACGGTAAAAGATACAGTTATGAAACATCAAACTTAAGATTTGCATGTGCCTGGCCGAAAAACCTCCTATTTTGAAAAAGAATATTCCAACAGGAAGTGCATGTTTACGATATTCATTTTTAGCATTTTCTGCTATAACGGTGGTTTTTGCAGCAAAATTTTTAGAAATAAATAAAAGATATTAATATTTCGCATAACTTTTATTTGAAAATATTTTTCATAAAAGTTACTGGTTACAAAGAAAAGAGTGTTTTTTTAATTCTGTTTTAACTCAAAAACGGTAGTACTTACAGCAAAATTAGTTAGAATGAAAGTAAAAGATATTACTATAACGCATAACTTTTATTTGAAAAGTATATTCAAAAAAGATACCGGTTACAACAAATATTGGGTTATTTTCAATTTTACATTCAATACTTCTCACATCTAGTAGCGGAGGTTAAGTCTATATACTTGACCTCCGCTAGTAGTTGATCTACTGGCCACGGCATGTCGGTCGCTAATCTACAGTACAAGTATATAATGTCGTATAACGTAAAGCCGCGCTTAATATTGTAGTGCTACCTCCGCACTAAAGGTGGCGAATGATGTTATATTGAATGGTTCGTGTATTGTTGCTGATTGTTTCATTTGTATACAATTGAGGATATATTTAGCGGACGATATTTTTGTTATGTTAATTAAAATTTCATATTTCCTTAAAATTAATATAAGATATCTGTGCATAAGTGTGTTAAGGGGTCTTTCTCATAAATCACTTTTAAAAATCGACATCTTTAGTTTTTTTATTTGAAGTCTCCTTTTATTTATCATAAAAAAAAAAAATTGCACATAAAAGTATACAACTTGGACTATCTATGAAAATTTATTTTTTTAACTATTTGTCTTGAAATGCATGCTTGAATAAGGCGCCAAGTCGAGTGCTCATTTTGAATACGCACAATTGCTGCCACTGTAGCTCTGCTCCTAGTAAAGATTCCGACAAAAAATAGAATTGAGATTATAGTAAAGGCTTATACTTAGTGACTGAACCACTAATTAACCGATTTCTTGAAAATTTGAGAAAATGACAAGCTTTTTTAAACAGTTCCAGAACTCTCTCTAGAAGCTAAATTTTACTTTCTTATACGCAGTATAAGTAAGTATTGTAATCATGAAAAATTTCGAACTCGAGATTTTAACAGAAATATACGTTTTGACCTTCCCTGAATCGATTCCAACTATTTTTGGAATGACGTCCGTCTGTGTGTGTGTGTGTGTCTGTGTGTGTGAGCGCTCTACAGCCCAAACGGCTTAAGGGAAAATATGAAATTTTAAACTTAAGATTTGTATGTGCCGGGCACGAAAACCTCCTATTTTTGAAAACAATATTCCGAGCGCATGTTTACTCTAGTCATTTTTTGCAGTTTCTGCAATAACTCAAAAATGGTTACAGTTACAGAAAAATTTTAAGAACAAAAATTAATGATATTTATATTTAGCACAACTTTTGTATGAATCTTTTTTCCAAAATAAGTACTGGTTTCAAAATAAATTTCTGCTTATTATATATATTGTTACATAAATCGTATCATCTGCGCCTGTCAATTGTTTAACAAAATAGACTTAAATAATTTGAAGTTTGACATTTAATATTTATTCTAAGAAACATATTTAGTGTAAAAGCGATCTAAGGTTTAGAACAAATATTATAAATTAGAAAAATAATGTAACTACGATATGGTTTAACCCATATGCGGATAAGAAAGTTCGGTGCATGACACTGCAGATATTTACAATTGAGAGTCAAATTGAAGTTCAGCCCATGGTGAATTTACTAAGGATCGGACGTATAGATATTTGTCAGTGATAGCAGCAAATTTTGAAAATGTAGTTTCGAGAAAAATGCGTTTAAAGTTTTGGGTGTTATTATTTCAATGATAAAATTATTTTGAAATAGTAAGCCATACTTCTCTTCATTTACATCTTCTTGGGCTTGGCGTTGATTTTTTCGCGTAACTCTCACTTCTTTTGAAGTTGCTCTCATGCGTTTTTCCGACATAGAGATGCGTTTAGAATCTCTACATTCTACACAATAGCAAAAATTGCATTTTTCATATTCTTGATTGAATTTGGATTATTTTGGATGGCTAATCCATAATATAAAGAACATTTCTTCATCACTTTTCCAATCAAATCAGTAGATTTTATTTTACCAATATACGTTTTTTTGCCGATGGTTTAGATATGGCAATATCTGCGTTGTGATCCGCCACTTTTTTATTTAATATTTTGACTTCAGTGATAGTTCATTTTACGTCTTTCAGATGCCTGAACATTCGTTTTCCAACATGTAGAACGCATTCAAGTTTTGTGACTAACAATAAGAAATTATCTCCATACGGGTTTGCTTGTAATATACTCTTGAAAGTTTTACTGTCACCATCGCCTATATAATGCATGTAATATCTCAGTAATTATTACAGCTATCGAATTAATATCTTAAAACCGCATTCTTAATACAAATACGAATACATTTATGTAAAAAAAAAATCGATTTTTTGAAAGTGGTTTATGAGAAAGACCCCTTAACATACTTTCGCATATGCTAATATAATTTCGCACACTTATTTTGGATAGATCGTTAGAATTTATAAAACATTTATATTTTTCAAAATTATTTAAATTATAACGAACTAATTAAAATGCGTATAAGAAAGTTCAGTGACAGACACGTCAGCTTTTTTTTGTATGTGTTCCGAAGGAGGCCTGCCAATAATTTATATATATTTTGTGTCATAGAAAATCAATAATTTATATAATAGTTATTATTTATTTTCAATTTTGAAGTGAAACATGCGTATTTGGTCATAATTAGACTATGTATCTAGTTGGCGTCTTTTTCGCATCGGCTGCTAGTTCGAGCTGCTAGATTCACTCTCGTGTCGGCATTGCAATAAATATTATGTAATATTATACTAATAATTTGTATCGTGGAGATAATAAACACTCGCTTCAGCTCTTCTGCTATTTTCAAGATACAAAGTATAATAGTATTTATTCTACCAGTATAGCACGTTATTAGTTTTAATGAGTCATAGTTTTCGTTTTATCCATCTGATCTCAAATTGAATAGTTCGTGTAGTGTTGCTGATTGTTGCTGATTGTTTCGATTGTATAAAATTGCGGACATTTCCAAGTTTTTTTAAATTAATATAAGATGTCTGGGCATAAGTGTGTATATATACTTTCGTATACGCATTTTGGTTGGATCGTTAGGGTTAATAAAATTTTAAAATATTTTGAATTCTAATGATCTAATTAAAAGCGCATAAAAGAGTTCAGTGACAGACATGCCAGCTTTTTAAATCTAAAAGACCAGTTAAGATAAATGCACCTTCTAATATTTACACAAAAGAAATTATGATTTATTTTTTTTTTCATTTAATTTCCAAGATAGATATTATTTTGTACCCCCGTGTTATTAAGTATATATATATATATATATATATATATATATATATATATATATATATATATATATATATATATATATTTATACATATATATATATATATATATATATATATATATATATATATATATAAATATATATATATATTGTCACCGTCAAAATTGGGGCTTGGCCCACTAGCTCAGGAGTGGTCGGGGTAAGGCGAAAGCCGAAGAAGGATGGGCAGACGGAATCGGCGTAGGTGTGAGGAAGTCCGCGTAGCAACAAATAAATTTCCGAGTGTGTATCTCACCGTTATATTGGATTCAATAACAAATACAGTATAGTACTTAACCCGTGAATTGTACCACTAATAACATAAATAAAGAACGTTTATCTGAGACAGAAATAAAAAAATATCACAAGAATTTAACAGGCCAAATAGGTTTAAAGAACAAAGTAAAAATTTTTAGTAATAGTCACGTAAGTGTCCCCTTGCATTCCCGTAGGTCCTGGTGGTGTCGCTGTGGAGGTTTACGAATTGAATCGCGCGCCAAGCAAGGGACTTCCGGTCTCTTGCATGCCCCAGCAGCGGTCCTACAAAGGAAGGGTAGATGGCTCTGCGCATAAAGACAAACGGTTATTAGCGATGTTCGTGGCTGTATCGATTTTACGATTGATAGATCTTGGTGAATCTGGGTGAAAATTGAAGCACAAAGATAATATAGAGATATAGTATATTAGGGTAGGTATCCAGATTAATTTGGCTGAAGGAATACAAGCAAGCTCGGCCTTATGTCGAGCAATTTACGGTAACCCTACTTTTAGGCTAAAATAACGACTATTAATCACGGCTCGCGTGAAGAGAAACCTAGAAAACGGGAACCAGCAGGCTTAGCGAGGCACAAATAAATAACGGCAAGTAAATAAATAGTACTAACAATCCTAAATACTTACGAGAGCTTAACAATAAATAAATAAATAATGGGGATTAAATAATCAGCAATAACAACAATAAATAACTAAATAATGGGGGGGAATAAATAATAAATAGTACCAACAATAAATAAGTAAACAAGGAGAAATAATTAATCAATAGCACCGGCAATAATAAATAAATACGGGGATTGTACGATACGAAACCCCAAAATAAAGAAACTAAAACTCAGTGACGAGATGTCCCCTGGAGGATTGGAAAGAACAGAACGATACAACCTTTATTTCCTCAGGGCAGCCCTGGTGGCGGGTCTAAGGAAACCACGTGCAGGCGTCAGGAACACGTATTCCAAGAAACTATCCTGAGGACCGAGGACATTGGTCGTCGGTACGCCCGCGTTCGATCGATGGGTCGGTCGATGCCCTCCGTGGGTGAAGATATCGCCGGAAAAACGAATGAAAGTCAGAACCCTCGAACAAAACCGCGACCTGGAGATCACACTTTTTTTCCAAGAAAAAGTCACTGCTCCAACCGGAGGCCAAAACATCACTGGCTTATGTCGGTTTTTGCGGCCCCACCACCCCGTCACCCTTGGCTTCGGAATGCAGTGTGTGTCCACAGATGGCGGGACCGGCCTCATGGCCTGGCATTCGTACTCTTTCGTCACATTCCGTTTTCCTCCCCAAAAAAAAAAATAAAAAAAAATAAAATTTTTTTTTTTGACAGTTAAAATTTACCAGGTGCTCAACGCGACACGTGGGGTTTAAACATCGAAACATGCCAGACCCCCAGGTTGCGCTGACCGTTAATGTCAACCATTTCGTACCGGGTGTCAGAGAGGCGTTTAGCTATCTTGCACTTAACAAATTTGGGGGCTAGTTTTGCGGCAAAATAATTCCCAGCGTCAGAAAGAACGGGCGTCCGTTTCCACACCGTGTCACCAACGGAGAACGTTACGTGCCTACGGCGAAGGTTATAAATTCGGCTATTTTTCGTGTAATCCTTCGCAAATTGATGTCTAATATTATGTTGTAGGTCTTGCAACTGGGCGATCTTATCCGCGTATTCCCTGCGATCACCGGTAAGGGGTGGCTCGTTGTTCAGGCCATTCAAGGTACCTCGAATATTCAACTCGCGGCCGAAGTTAAGAAAAGCCGGAGTGAATCCGGTCACTTCGTGTACGGAGGTGGCGAGAGCGAAGCGGAATTCCGGTAGGTGTTTATCCCAGTCTCGCTGATTGTCGCGCACGTAGGTGGAGATCATGGTCTTGAGAACTCGGTTAATCCTTTCGGTCGGGTTCGCAGAAGGGTGGTAATTCGCATTAAGTTGCAGCTGTACCTCATAGGATTTGAGCAAGCCTCGGAATTCACGGCTCACGAACTGGCGTCCGTTGTCGCTGTGGACGACGTCCGGAACGCCGAAGACAAAAAAGACTTCTGTCTCTAAAATCCTGGCGATGGTTGGGCTGTCGGCACGTTTGATGGGGAAAAACAACGAATACTTGGAGAACATGTCTCCAATCACCAGCAAGTAGCGGTTCTGCGAACTAGAGATAGGGAGGGGCCCGACGAGGTCCATACACACGTACTGCCAAGGACGGATCACAGGTCGATGACCCAGAAGACCAGCAGGTAAGCGCTGTTCGACCTTGTGAGCCTGACATGACTCACAACTTCGTACGTAGTGACTGATGTCTTCCGACATCTGCGGCCAATAGTACCTGGTGGCGATGCGGCATTTGGTCATGAATATGCCGAGGTGACCGGCTGTTGGCGCGTCATGGTTGTCGTGCATAACCGCAGTGCGAAGACCGTTCGGCACGACTATTTTCCATGGGTCTTCCTCTAGCGCAGCGAAATTAACCGGTTTGCAGAACCTAAATAGTTTCCCATCTTCCACTTTCCACTGCTGGTATCTTTCAGGGAATCGAGTAACCTGGGTGATCAGGTTACCATACCATGGATCGGGTTCGTCGCACGGAATGGTGATGGGGCTCGCCATTCGAGACAAGGCGTCAGTGGCGGCGTGTAACTTTCCCTTGCGATGCACAATCTCGAAATCGTACTGTTGAAGCTTTAACGCCCAACGCGCCAATCTTCCACTAGGTTCCTTCAATTTATTTCGCCACAGCAGAGAAGCGTGGTCAGTGATGACCTTGAAATGGGACGCTTCGATGTAGCATCGAAATTTTTCGACGGCCCAGAGAACAGCAAGGATCTCTAACTCGGTCGCACAGTAATTCTGCTCACACTTGTTCAGGGTACGACTAGCATAAGCTATGACCTTTTCACCCTCGTGCCTCGAAAAATCCGGGCACATCAAGATAGGAGCGGACGTTAGGCACCGTTTCAAGGTTTGGAATGAATTTTCGCAGTCTTCGGTCCACTTCCACGGCGACTTTTTGCGTGTTAGCCAGGTTAACGGGGAAATTTTTGCAGAGAAATCGGGAATAAAGCGGCGGTACCAAGAAGCGAGTCCCACGAAGCGACGTTTATCCTTCGGGCATTTGGGGTTGGGAAAGTTAAGAATGGTGGCCACCTTATCCGGGTCTACTCGTAGTCCCTCTCTATCCACGACATAGCCAAGGTATTTGAGTTCGGAACGAGCGAAGAGACATTTTTCCGCGATCAAGGATAGGTTTGCGGCGCGGAGGCGGTCGAAAACCTTTTCCAATACCTGGAGGTGAGTAGTAAAATCAGGAGTCACAATAATTATGTCATCCAGGTAGACAAACACGTGTGGTTCGAGTTCCGGGCCCAGGATCGCGTCCACCAGGCGTTGGAAGGTGGCTGGCGCTCCGCAAAGACCAAAGCTCATGCGGTTGAACTGGAACAACCCCCGACCAGGAACGGTAAAAGCGGTCTTTTCCCGGCTGGATTCTCCGAGCGGGATTTGCCAAAAGGCGGACTTTAAGTCCAAAGAAGACAGATA
Source organism: Nebria brevicollis (assembly GCA_944738965.1). Taxonomy (NCBI): domain Eukaryota; kingdom Metazoa; phylum Arthropoda; class Insecta; order Coleoptera; family Carabidae; genus Nebria; species Nebria brevicollis. The sequence goes on along the minus strand of OX122897.1, from coordinate 11,030,588 downwards.
CGTTGCCCCTCCGAGACGGTATAAGAGATTCGTAATATACGGCAACGGGTAAGCTTCTTTTTTTGTTACGCTGTTTACTTTGCGGAAGTCAATACAGAACCGATATTCCCCAGAGGCTTTCTTCACCACCACGATAGGCGAGCTCCAAGGGCTATGGGAAGGTTCAACAATTCCTTGTTGTAGCATTTCGTCCAACTCGTGGTTAATGAACTTGGAGATGTTCGGGGAAACAGGGTAATATCGTTGCTTTACCGGGGGCGAGTTACCCGTATCGATGTGGTGCTGAATCGCGTGGGTGCACCCAATGGTAGCGCTCGGTGGCGGGAGGTAGGCATCCTTCAATGCCGTCAGCGCTCGGAGCTAGCTCGTGGTAAGGGAGGACTGGTCGTGGATGGCACTAGTTTTGCGTACGTTGGATCGGCAAGCTAAATCGAAGGTGCGGCTGGCAAAGTTTGGGATGATTTCGAACTTACAGAGAAAATCCATGCCGAATATTAAATCCGAAGATAGGGAAGGGATCAGTAACGTTTGTATGGTGTGAATGCGTCCCTCAACCTCGTACGGAATCAGGACAAAGCCAACGATAGCAGAACGGGAGCCGTCGGCGGTAATAATCACGTCGGTACTCGAAGCCCTTTGTAATGGGAGCGACAGTGGTTTAAGTCGGTTCCAAGCGGTTTGTCCGATCAGAGTGCTGGAAGAACCGGAATCGATAAGGCCCTGCAGCGGAAGGCCGCGGACAGATACGGTAAGGTAAGGACGAGAGTCGTCATCGATGGACGCCATCGAGTAATTGACCAGGATACGAGTAAATTCATTGATGGTTTTTAGCCAGTCGATCCACTCCGGATCAGTATGTTGGATCGGTCTCGGATGAGTGGTCAGCCGGGTCTCGCGATGATCATTCACGGCCCGGCGGAAGCGTTTCCCGAACAGGAAGGGCATCTTCTCGCGGTAACATCCGGCTTACCACATTTAAAACAGAATTGCTTCCGAGAAAGAGTACAGTGGTAGTAAAGGTGTCCCGTTTTACTGCAATTCCAGCAGGTGGCGTTTATAGCGAATGTAACGTGCTTTGCAGGCGAAGGTGATCGAGCGCGTGGCGATGCAGGGGAAAGGGAACGCGAAGCTCGAGGAGGGCGACAGTCTGGGTGCGGTACGGCCGGGTCAGTGAGTTTCACCGCTTCTAACCCCTGACATACCTTGCGTAGGTCGTTGATCGTACTGAACTCATGTACAGCTACATGAGCAGCATAGAAGGAAGAGAGGTTGCAGCTGTTTCTGTTCCGGAACCTTTTCCGGGAGTCGAGAAAACTGAATCAGCATGTCGTTGATGTAGTTGCTAGGGCGTTCCAATCGTGCTTGTTTACGTTCTAAGATTCGTTGCCAGAGGCGGTGTTCGTAATCTAAAGGTTGGTATTCCTGTTTTAGGTGTGCAGTAAGCATGTCCTAAGTTGTCGCAAGCGATCGGTTTACGCGGTACCACAATAGGGCCGAACCCTCGAAGAGTTCACTTGCACACTGGAACATGTCAGTTTTTGCGACATTGCGGGCTTCCCGCATTTCCTCCACACGTTCTAAAAACTCCACAACGGACGTGGTGCCATCAAACTTAAGTCCTCATTTGTATATAGGGACGAACGAGCGTTTAGGCTCCGATGCGGCTAAAGGTTCGTTAGCCAGCGTAACTGGGACTACGTTCTTCGGTTGGACTTTTATAGCAAGGGCACTGTCTAAAGCGCGGATGTCTGCAATTAGCTCCGTTGTCTGAAGATGTAACGTTGCGTCGGTGAGATGATGGGCGCGGTTCAGTAGGTGGTACAACCTATTATCAAGCTGACAAAATACGGGGCCGGACTGGGTACCTGTAAACTCAGCCAGCAAGATGAAGAAAAAGTCACTGCTCCAACCGTAGGCCAAAACATCACTGGCTTAAGTCGGTTTTTGCGGCCCCACCACCCCGTCGCCCTTGGCTTCGGAATCCAGTGGGTGTCCACAGATGGCGGGATCGGCATCATGGCCTGGCATTCGTACTCTTTCGTCACAATATATATATATATATATATATATATATATATATATATATATATATATATATATATATATATATATATATATATATATATATATATATATATATATATATTATATAGTATATATATATATATATATATATATATATATATATATATATATATATATATATATCAGGGCATGAAACCGGTTAAAAATACCGGTTTTATTAACAGGTTAACCGAAAAGATTTGGTATATTATTTATTTATTAACCCAAACCTTATCCGTTATATTTATCAGTAAATAAACCGGTAACCAAAAACCGAAAATTGCAATAACCGGTATTTAACCGGTTTATTGTTTCTTAATGATTAAAATTGAGATAACTGATAGTTATATAGTTATAAAGAACTGTTGCAATAAATCATATTTCCCACGTAAAATTGTGTTACAATTTGTGCAACTGTGCTAGAAGTCTTGGCTTGCAGCCGGTTTAAGGTTACAATTTGTATTTCATTATATTCAGCGATTATATTTGAATCGATAGAACGGTAAGTTAATTAATAAATGTATATTATAAAAATGTGTAAATTTGTTAAAATTTTTGCTGTAGATGGGCCGCAATAAAACAAATACGGCATCAAAATTATTCCAATATTTTCAAGACAAGAACGAATCGGTTTGCACTTTACGTAAAATAAAACTAAAGGGAAAACATGCAGCAAATTTAGAAAGGCATCTTAAAAGCAAACACCTAGAAGTATATAATGATTTACAAAAGTCGAAATCAAAGAGAGTTTTCATGGAAGTGTGTACTGCAGATACCAAAGAAAATTCACGTAAAAAACAAGTAACACTTGATAATATGTTATTGCCACAAAAAATTAAAATAAACATGACAAAATACGATTTAATCAACGCATGTGTTGAATTAGTAACGGTAAACGGTAGACCCTTTCCTATTTTAAATAATACCGGCTTTCGAAAAATGTTGGATCCAATTATTGAAGGATAGGGTGGACAATTTTCGATCAATGCTAATAATATAAAAAAACATCTGCAGTGTCATGCACCGAACTTTCTTGTATGCATATGGGTTAAACCTTTTCGTAGTTTCATTATTTTTCTAATTTATAATATTTGTTCTAACCTTTAGATCGCTTTTACACTAAATATATATCTTAGAATATATATTTAATGTCAAACTTCAAATTGTTTGCGTCTACTTTGTTACACATTTGACAGGCGCAGATGATACGATTTATGTAAAAATATATATAAAATTCAGAAATTTATTTTGAAACCAGTACACTTTTTGGATAAAAAATTCAAACAAAAGTTGTGCTAAATATGAATACCTTTAATTTTTGTTCAAAACATTTTTCTGTAACTGTAACCATTTTTGAGTAATTGCAGAAACTGCCAAAAATGACTGGAGTAAAATGGCACTTCCGGTTTGAATACTTTTTTCAAAAATAAGAGGTGCACACCCCAGGCATATGCAAATCTTAAGTTTAAAGTTTCATAATTTTAGCTTCAACCGTTTAGGCTGTAGAGAACATACCTACACACACACAGATAGACGTCATTCCAAAAATAGTTGGAATCGATTCAGGGAAAGTCGAAACGTATATTTCCATTGAAATCTCGAGATCGAAATTTTTCATTATTACAATACTCACTTATACTGCGTATAAGAAAGTAAAAAACGTAGCCGACAAAGCAGTGGAAGTTCGAGAATTAATTAAAGCTCAAACTAAAGATAGATTATTATGCCTTAAAATTGATGCTGCCACTCGACTAGACCGTTCAATACGAGGTATAAACGTACAGTATATTTATGATGGTGACCTTATGCTTCGAACATTAGCCATGGCTGAACTCTATTCTAAGCATTCTTCGAAATATTTAAAAACGGTAGTTTTAGAGTCATTTGGTCGATACAATATTGAGCCTAGGAAAATATATTCCATAACGGCGGACAATGGGACTAATATGATAAAGATGGTGGAATTATTGAAAGATAGTCAAACAACAAATGAACTAGAGAACGAACCAGAACAAGAAAAAGAAATTTCAGAAGAAAATGAAAATGCAGAAGAAAACGAAGATGGTAGTAATAGAATAAATCCACAAATGGACCAATTATTTATAGAAATTAATAGCACTGCACCTGTTTCGCCTATTTTAACATTGATTCAATGTGCAGCTCACACGTTACAGTTAACTGTGAATGATTCTATAAAATGTCAGGTTGCGTACTTCTACTTTTATGGCTCTTATAAAGAAATTAAATTGTCCAAAACCAATTGTGGATTGTCCTACTCGGTGGAATTCAACATTCGACATGTTACAGCGACTGTTAGAACTCAAAACATTTTGTATTGATTTAGCACCTTCAAATAAAGAACAACATCCCTCTGAAAGAGAATGGGGTTCTATACAATCAACGGTAAATTCTTTGAAGCCAGCAAAATATGCTACAAATTCACTGCAAAAAGAACAGTTAGTTATGAGGGATTTTTATGGAATTTGGTGGCAATGTTTTAAATCAACAGGACAATTCGACACAGTTCTTGCAAAGTCTTTATGTGAAAACATGACAAAACGAGAGAAAAAATTATTTGAAAATAATGCATTTATAAGTGCTCTCTATTTAGATCCAAGATATCATTTATTGATCAGATTTAAATTAGCACAAACAGTATAATCCGTCCCATGTACTCAAGTGAACATAGAGAGAAGGTTTTCAGGTTTGAGGTTTAATTTGTCCGATCTTAGAGCAGCAATAAAAGAAGACGTATTAGATGATATATTAACTATAAGGGGTAGCAAGCAATAGTTTTTAGAATTCAGTAAGCGTCTTACGAAGATTGTAATTTAAGTGTTTATATCTATTTGTAATATGTTAACAATAAATAATATCCGAACAAATATTGAAGGCCAATTGATTAGTAACATTTTCTTTCAATAAATAGTATAATCCATCCTTATATCATTGTCCATATCATATATAAAACCAAAACCCGAAATAAACTGGTATTCAATTGGTTTTAAACCGGTTTTGAACCGGTAAACATGTTTAAAAAAACCGGTTTGTAAAAAAACCTTTTGGAAGATAAGATTCTATTAACCGGTTTACTTTTAACCGTTATTTCTTTCGGATATATATATATATATATATATATATATATATATATATATATATATATATGTATATATATATATATATATATATATATATATATATATATATATATATATATATGTATATATATATTGTATATATATATATTGTAACAAATGCGTGTCTTAAGAGAACGTGCTCGCGTTTGGCTCCCTCTTAACTATATGCGTGTAGCGATGTTTCTTCTATACTCACCTGGTGGTTTGTTTTAGGTGGAATCTTTTAATACACTTAGATATGTCCAGACTAGGATTAGCTCGTGAAAGAATTAAATTGGTACAAATAATAAATAAGAATTTAATTCAAAACTATAAAGATCTAACAACACAAAAATAATCAATGACTTTACAAAATACTGGTTTAAAGCTTAAGTTACTTACTGACAAAATACTACTCGCTAATCGCAATCTGAACTGAGACCTCGATGTCAAGCGACATCGCGGTTTTATACTCAATTTTGACCTAAATTCAAATGGCCGATATTGTAAACAAATCCAGACCTAGCAACATTTCGTTAAATGCAGAAGGCACAATTTTTATGCAACTGTTGCTAGATATGACGTAGCTAGTTGCATTTGCTAATCGCGAATTACCTAGCTCAGCAAAACTGAACTAGGTCGGTACGCAACTTGATTTGTTACATTACCGTCCCCTTAAGTCTGAATTCCATTGAAGATGAATTCAGTTCTCTATTGAATTTAGGTCGATCGCTCTAAACACTAATTTATCCTAAAAGATACGATTGTCTGTCACTCACACTCTCACATGACTATTGTACCACTAGCACCGAGTTGGAGATAGGGGTGGTAAGAAGAGAGGGTCCCAATTGAAGGACGAGGGTTAAGCTCTGGCCATCTTCTTTCGCGGGCGGTTCCTGGTAATAGAACTCCCACGAGGCAATCCATGATCTTCCCACTTAGGTGTTCGGCTGCCTGACCAGGTCGCTAAGGTCTTCAGGGGTGTCGCGGGTAAGAACCAATCTGATTTTCATGTTCGTCTCTCATGGGTAGCATCGTTTTGGAATGGCATCGCAAACCAGGTCGCTCACTTGCTTCTTGACTGTTATTTCTAGAAATAGCAGCTTAGTGAGTACCTGCGCCATTAAATCGGAGTTCTGCTGGATTTATCAGTTGCTGATAGAAAAATCCAGCGACGTCTCTGAATCACCCATAACTGAAACTGCATAGCCCGCCGGATTGTTGTTGACACGTACTTGTTCCCTTTCACCCCTGGAAGTGCCCCAGAGGGTTCTAGTTTCCCCTCCAACGTAGCTGAGTCTTCCGTGGTGCTGCGTCTCCTCCGCTTGTCTGATATTTTGGTTTCAATAAAACTGCATTTTTATCTAAAAACCATGATAACAAATGCCGGTCATCTGCATGTAATTGACCCACGTTGAATTTCTGAGTCAGCGGATAGTTTTCGGTGTGGTTGACGATGCGCGAGTCTTGCTTGCTTACCTCGCATCCAGTTTCTTCTGATGCGATCGGTATCCGGCAAACAGAGTTCGCGTTCTCAACTGCACTTCGCGTTACTAAGAGACCGTGCTCTTCTAACGCGATCGGATCATGTTCGAATGAAGAGTGTACCGTGTGACACGCGGTAATCGTTGAAGTTTCTCGCGACCAGACAAAATTCTCAATTTTCTGTCGCGATCTCTTCCTTCTTGTTTTTGACCGAAAGGTGCCCCTCTTTGTCAAAGTCGTGTGAACCTCGGTAAGTCCGTCTTCTAACAATGGTTGATCCAACTGAGTGGTGCCCCTCACAGTCCAATCCGTGCGACCCACGAGTGGCTCGCTTTCTGGCAAATTTTGATTTATCTCCTTGATAAAATCCGTGCGAACCTTGCCTGGTTCGCTTGCCAGTCGAATATGACCAGACTGAAGAGTGCCCTCCTCCCTAAGATCCGTGTGAGCCATGAATGGCTCGCATTCTGGCAACCTTTGCTCCAACTGAGAAGTACCCTCCTCAATGAAATCCATGCGAACCGCCCGTGGTTCGCTTGCCAGACGAAAGTGATCCGGGTGAGGAGTGTCCTCCTCAATCAGATCCGTGTGAGCCGTGAACGACTCGCCTTCTGGCAACCCTTGACTCAACTGAGAAGTGCCCCGCTCAATTAAATCCGTGCGAACACTACGTGATTCGCTTGCCAGACGTTTGTGATCCGAGTGAAGAGCGCTCTCCTCTATCAGATCCGTGCGAACCGCAATTGGTTCGCCATCAGCCACGTTTTTCTCCGTCACGTGGCTCGCCTCCCTTTCCAAAACAGCCTCCCTCCGGATTTCTAACTCAGGTATCTGAATAACCTGCAGCATACAAACGTTTAATCGTTTACTGCCATCGTCGTTTGAATCCGCGACCCGAGGAACTAATTTTGGAAAGGCATCCGTTAAACTGTCCTACGTTGGGTCGCCCCCGAGACAGTCTTCGCGTTTAAAAGACACTGTGGTGTCTGCGATCGATACCCGATTGTTCTGCTTGCAGATCGCGGTTTGGTGCTCTTTTTCCGTTTGTACCGAGGGTCCGTTTTCCCGATCCCGAGGAAGTTTTATATTCGTGACGGCCCGTATAGCCGTCTTGTGCATATCGGCTTTTGATATTTTAATCTCTCGCGATAAAACCTCCTCATAATACTCCGCGACCGGAAGGGCTTCCTCCACCGTATAAAAGTTTTTATGTTTCGTACTTCGTTGCTCAAACGCGTATCTAAACCGTCCAAAAATTGTTGTACTAACGCGGCTTCTCTCTTAAAATGATTTCTGATATTTGAATCTTCCTCATTATAGTTACTACGATATAGATTCGCGGCGGCTGACTCTAATCAGAAAACGAATTTACAGAGTGTTTCCTCTTTCAACCGATACATTTTTAAAAATTCGCGTTCGGCGATAGTGGTATCTATTTTTCTCCCAAACAATCGAATTAGCCAAGTTTTGAATGCACAAACAGTGATCGGTCTTTTATCTGCCGGCAACGCGTAAAAATAGGACTGTGCGTCGCCCTTAAGTCTTAGTTTCATTGCCGTCACGATGTAGCTACCCCGTCGAAAAATGATTCTAAATCCGCTCCGCCGGTATAATGTTCAATACTCTGTAATGCGTTCATCGCTGATAGGTCCGCAAAGATTGGCCCAGTATGAAGTCGCGCTCCACTATCCATCTCATTTGCCCACTTCGTACGACCTGGTGTGGAAGGATTCGTTAAGGGAGGTAAATGATAGGAAAAAGGAATTCTGTGTACATCTGAGGTTTGTACGTCTTTATAGGTGGGTGGTGCGAAGGATGTTGCGGCCTCAGAAGTGTGTGCCGTTGTTACCGTTGTTACTGTTGCTGTAGTTGTGTGCGCCGTTTCCACCGCTGTGGAGATATCACGCCCAGCAAACGGCATCCTGATATCACTTCACTACAAATAGTTAAGCCGTTTCGAAATTCAGTACTGGTGATTGAAGATCACACAGAGTTACTGATCCTACCGGCTGCGCCAATGTAACAAACGCGCGTCTTAAGAGAACGTGCACGCGTTAGGCTCCTTCTTAACTGTATGCGTGTAGCGATGTTTCTTCTATACTCACCTGGTGGTAGGTTTTAGGTGGAATCTTCTAATACACTTAGATATGTCCAGACTAGGATTTGCTC